>JAQZBX010101367.1:0-11295 GCA_029593785.1 Cabassous unicinctus
ATCCCAACTTCACACAAAGAATCTAGAACAAGAACAACCTAAGTCCAAAGTTAGCAGAAGGAATTAACAGAAATAAATGAAATAGATAACAGAAAAACAACAGAATTAACAAAACCCAAACTTTGTTTTTGAGAAAATAAATGAAACTGACAAACCTTTAATCTGTCTGACAAAGAGAGGACACAAATGATTCAAATTAGGAAGGAAAGTGGGGACATTACCGACATTACAGAAATAAAAAGGATTATAGAGAGTACCAAGAATTATTATATGCCAACAAATTAGAAAACCTAGAAGAGCAAATTCTTAGAAGCATACAAATTACCTAATCTGATGCAAGAAACAGAAAATCTCAACAGACCGATAACAAGAGGTTGAATCAGTAAATAAAAACTGCCCAAGAGTGCCGTTTTGTGGGTCTTTGTGAACTGCCACCACGGCTTACCGTGGCCAGGACCAAAAAGTGCAGAAGGTGAGGGTGCAGCCCATCAACCTCATCTTCAGATATTTGCAAAATAGATCCCGGATTCAGGTGTGGCTCTATGAGCAAGTAAATATGCAGATAGAGGGGTGTACTATTGGTTTTGATGAGTACATGAACCTCGTATTAGATGATGCAGAAGAGATTCATTCTAAAACAAAGTCAAGAAAACAACTGGGTCGGATCATGCTAAAAGGAGATAATGTTACTCTGCTAAAGTGTTTCCAGCTAGAAATGAAGTGACAAGTTGTTGAGAAGTCAATACAGTTTTTTAGGTGTCCTTTGTTGGAAGTATAATTCTAAAACAATTGTTCATATTGTTTTTGATTACCTTTATATTATTACCAGATCACAATAAATGCTGTGGGGTTGTTTTTATTAAAAAAAAACAAAAAAAAAACTGCTCAACAAAGAAAAGTCTAAAACTGGATGGTTTCACTGCTGAACTGTATCAAAAATTTAAAGATTTAGCACCAATCCTTCTCAAACTCTTCCAAAAAATAAAAGAGGAGGGAACACTTACTAACTCATTCTATGAGGCAAGCATTACCCTGACATCAATGCCAAAAAAAAAAGAGCATAAGAAAAGAAAATTATGGACCAATATGCCTTATGGATAAAGACTTAAAAATATTCAACAAAATACAGGCAAAATGAATGCAACCGCATATAAATCCCATGACCAAGTAGGATTTATTCCAAGAATGTGAGGATGGTTCAAAATAAGAAAACAAATCAATGTAATATTTCACATTAATAGAATGAAGGAAAAAAATCACACGATTATCTCAAGTGATGCAGAAAAAAAACCAAAATCCTTCCATAGGAAAAAAAAAAAAAAAACAACAAACCACCCAAAAAACTAGGACTAGAAGGGGACTTCCTCAACACGGTAAAGGGCGTTCATGAAAAGCCACAGCAATTATCAATTCCCCCTAGATCAAGCCAGGATTTCCACGACCACCATTAGTGAAGCCAGAGGAATCAGGTGAGAGAGAGAAATAAAAGGCATCAAAATTGGAAAAGTCAAATTATCCCTATTTGCAGAAGAGATGATCCACTATATAGAAAATACAAAAGAATCTGCAAGAAAGCTACTAGAACTAATGAACAAACTCAGCAAAGTTGCAGGATACAAGGTAAACATAGAGAAGTCAGCTGAATTTCTAGACACCAGTAACGAACCATATGAAACTATAATCAAGAAAACATTTACAATAGCATCTAAAAGAACGAAATACCTAGAGATACATTTAACCAAGGAGGTAAAAGACCTGTACACTGAAAACTACAAAACATTGCTGAAAAAAATTAAAGACCTAAACAAATGTTAAGATAGCCCATGTTCATGGATCAAAGACAATATTGTTAAGATGCTGATATCACCTAAAGTGACCTACAAATTCAATGCAATCTCTACAAAAATTTCAGTAGTCTTTTTTGCAGAAATGGAAAAGCTGATCCTCAAACTCATGTGGAGTTGCAAGGGGCCCAAAATAGCCAAAACAATCTTGAAAAAGAACAAAGTTGGAGGACTTACACATCCCGATTTCAAAACTTACTGTAGAACTACAGTGATCAAAACAGTGTGGTACTGGCATAAGGACAGACTTATAAACCAAGGGAATAGAATTGGGAATCCAGAGATTAATCCACATATCTATAGCCAGTTCATTTTCTACAAGCCTGCCATGTCCACTTAGTGGGAAAAGAATAGTTTCTTCAAGAAAAGGTGCCTGGACAACTGGAAATCCACATGCAAAAGACTGAATTTGGACTCTGTAGTAGTTTGGCATTATTTATGAATTCCAAAAATAGATATTGGATTATGCTTGTAAACTGGTCTGTTCCTCTAGACATGATTAAATTATGATTAGGGCTTTGGGCCACATCAGTAGAACATTGAGTCACCACCCCTTGGTGGGCAGGGACTCAGAGATAAAACTACATGGCAGAGCAGAGGAGTTAGATGGAGTTTTGAGTTGGAGTTCTGATACTGAGTTTTAATGCTGGAGCCCAGGGAAGTAAGACACAGAGGAGCTTGGTCGTGAGGAAGGAGAAAAGGCCCTGGGAAAAGACACAAGCCGTTTGCCTGACAGTTCACAGCTGGCCTTGTGGAGAGACACAAAGCCTAGAGAGCCTCATAGTCTACAGCTGACCTCGTGGAGCAAACAGAGGAGCTGAGCCTGGAGAGAAAGGAGTCCCGAGAAGATAGGAACCCAAGAAGCTTGAACCCTGACAAACATCGGCAGCCATTTTCCTCCAACGCATGGCCATACACTTTGGTGAGGGAAGTAACTTACACTTTATGGCCTGGTAACTGTAAGCTTCTACCCCCAATAAATACCCTTTATAAAAACCAATCGATTTCTGGTATTTTGCATCAGCACCCCTTTGGCTTACTAATACAGACCGCTACCTCTCACCATATATACAAATTAATTCAAAATGGTTAATACCCTTGATAGAATAGCTAGTGCTAGAAAATTCTTACAAGAAAACATAGGGAAACATCTTGAGGACCCTGTAGGAGCCAATGGATTTTAAAGCACAAGCAACAAAAGAAATAGATAAAATGGACTTCATCAAAATCAGAAACTTTTGGCATCAAAGAACATTATCAAGGGAAGCGGGTGTGGCTCAATCGACAGAGCTCCCGTTTACCATATAGGAGGCCCTGGGTTCGCTTCCCGGGGCCTCCTTGTGAGGGCAGGCCGGCCCGCGCGGCGCGGTGGGCTGATGCAGCGGGACCTCACAGCAAGGGGGAGATAAGCAGACACGGAGAAAACACACAGCGAATGGACACAGTAAAACACAAGCAGCAAGGTGGGGATAAATAAATAAATAAATCTTAAAAAAAACACACACACAAAAAAACAGGCAGAGCATGTGGACATAAACCAGAAGACCTGGTCAGCCTCCTCAACGACCAGAACAAAAGGCCTCTGTTCTACAGAACAGCGAAAGTCTAAAATATTGGAAATACTGAATACTGGCAAAGGTAAAGAAAAACAGCACTCTCATCCCCCGGTAGTGGGAAGGAATTGACTCCACTGCTTTCAAACGGCAGTTCAGGAGCCTAAATCAAAATTTTAAATGTGCATATACTCTTGAACCCAGCAACTCCATGTCAGAATTATATCCTGCAATATGCACAACTGGGCAGAGCTATACGTACAACAGAGTATTTATTGTAACACTGAAAGCAATCCAAACGGCAACCAATAATAAACTGGTTAAATAAACCAGTTCTACCTATTAAATGAAATTCCGAACAGCTGTTGAAAGAATAAACCACATTTATATACGTGAACATGGAAAAATATCCAATAACCCATTACTTAACTTTAAAAGTATCTTGAAGGAAACCACATGGAGTAATTCTCGTCAAATAAATAAAAATTCACTTATGTGTACATGCATAAGCCCACATGCACTGTCCTCAGGGCTTAGCTCACAGTGGGTGGGGGGGGGACAGGGAGGGGCGGTCACTGTGAGGTTTGAATGTTTTTTGGCCATTAATCCAATCATCCACTGGGGATACTGTAGTGGGAAATGTCCAGCCTTGCAGGAGCTTTGACTTTCATAGGCAAAGTGGACACTGAAGAAATGCAGACGAATTTCAGGAAGTAGGGAGTGCCAGGAAGGGACTATGCGGGGTACAGGGAGACCTCTCCAGGAGGTACATGTGCCTGAAGGGGGTGAGCAAGGATGCCCCAGGCAGATGTGGGGCAAGGCAGGGTCTGAGGGGATAGCTGGAAGAGGTGGGAACACCACTGTGTCCAGGAAGCCCCTGGGCGACCTGAGGGGGAGTGGCCATCACCTGACCACCAAGACCACTCACAGTCCACTGCTTTGCAGAAAGTGGCCATAAGGGGCAAAGGTGGGCACGGACAAGTACTGTGGTTCAGTGAGAGGAGACTGGGCATCAGGGAGATGGCAGGAGGGGCCCAGAGGGATGAATTTTGGGATCCATCCAGAAGGCAGAGTCGGTGCCTCCTACATGAGGCGCGTGGGGAGTTGATGCTGAATCCTGAGATTTGGGCCAGTACTGGGTGAAGCTCCTTGGGACTGGAAGGAGCAAGACTGGGAAGGCAAGTGTCCTAAGCACAGGGAGATGCACGCTTGGCCATGTGTGGGGTAGGCATCCAGCAAGAGGGCCGGGATAGGCCTGCTGGTTTAGGAGCTGCCCATGGGTGGGACTTAGCACCCCGAGAGGCATACAACCTGGAAAAGGGCAGATAATGCATCCTGGGTGGTTCCTGGCAACAGGGCAGAGTAGCAGGCGCCAACTGCAGAGGGTCAGAAGGCAGAAGGCAGACCAGAAGGGAGTCCCCAAAAGTGGTCACTGAGTTGCAGGGCTGATAATCAACCTCTGATTCTGGCAGGATCCACCTTTGACCAGCTTACCTAAGTATACACACAGTAAACTAAGAATTACTCTTATAATAAAAAATAAAAGGTACAGGGCAATGCAAATGAAAACCACAGTATGATATCACTTCACACCCACTAAGATGGCTATTACTGAAAAAATGGATGATAATGTGGAGAGGACGTGGAGAAAGTAGAATTCGAGTGGACTGTAGATGGAATCCGAAATGGTGAGAGGACGTGGAGAAAGTAGAATTCGAGTGGACTGTAGATGGAATCTGAAATGGTGTAGCCGCTGTGGAAACCATAAAGTTAAAAAGAGACTTACCATCTGACCTGGCAATCCCACTCCTAGGTATCCAGCCAAACAAGTGCAAACAGGATGTCGGCATTATTCACTCACCAAAAGGTGGAAACAGCCCAAGTGTCCATCGAGAGGTAAGTGGGTAAACAGAATGTGATACATATGGAATATATGTTGCCGTAAGAAGGAATGAAGTCTGAGATATGCTCAGTAAAATAAGTCAGAAACACAGGGACAAAAATTGTATGATGTCACTTATAAGAGATGACTAGAAATAAATCATCAGAGACAGAAAGTAGGTTAAAGGCTACCATGGAAGGGTAAGTTTTTGCTTGGTGGGTATAGGAAAAAAAACCTCAATAACAAAATAATAAAAAAGTGTGAAGCAGATAATAGGATTTCAATGTTTTGAAGACAAAATCACACAATGAAAGTGTTGAAAAGGACGGAAAATGTAAAGTTCACTGATGGATACTAGCTGTGGTGATCATTTTTCAAAAGTGACTGGAGTCAGTCCTACCCAAACTGATTCATAGATTCAATGCAACACCCATTACAATCCCAACAGCCGACCTTACAGAAATAGAAAAGGCAATTACCAAGTTCATATGGAAGGGAAGTGCCCCCGAATAGCCAAAAGCATCCTAAAGAACAGGAGCAACGTGGAAGGACTTTCACTGCCTGACTCTGAAACGTATTACAAAGCTGCAGTGGTCAAAGCAGCATGGGACTGGCGTAAAGACAGACACATCGATCAGTGGAATAGAACTGAGAATCCGGAAACAAACCCTCACCTATACAGTCAACTGGCTTTTTTGTGTGTGTCTATTTTCCAACCGGTTTTTGACAGACCTACCAAGTATATGTCAATGGATCAAAAGTCTTTTCAACAAATGGTGCTGGGAGAACTGGATATCTATAACCAAAAGAATGAAGTAGGATCCCTATCTTACTCCCTATAAAAGAATCAACTCAAAATGGATCAAAGACCTAAATATAAAAGCCAGGATCATAAAACTTCTAGAAAAAATGTAGGAAAACACCTTAAATATCTCGTGGTTGGTGGTGACTTCTTGAACCTTACACCCAAAGCACGTGCAACAAAAGAAAAAATAGATAAATGGGACCTCCTCAAAATCAAACACTTTTGCACCTCACAGGACTTTGTCAGAAGGGTGAAAAGGCAGCCAACTCAATGGGAAAGAATATTTGGAAATCACATATCTGAGAAGGTTTTAATATCCATGATATATAAAGAGATGTTACAACTCAACAATAAAAAGAAAAACCAGCTGATTAAAAAATGGGGGAAGCAGATGTGGCTCCAGCCATTGGGCTTCTGCCTCCTGGTGCCTCCTGGAGAAGGCGAACTGGCACAGAGAGCTGATGCAACAAGATGACGCAACAAAAGAGACACAAGGAGGAAAGACAACGAGAGACACAACAAACCAGGGAGCTGAGGTGGCTCAGGTGATTAAGCGCCTCTCTTTCACATGGGAGGTCCCAGATTCGGTTCCCAATACCTCCTAGAGAAAAAGACGAGCAGACACAGAGAGCACACAGCAAATGGACAGAGAGAGCAGACAGTGAGCACAAACAATGAAGTGGGGGAGGGGATAAATAAATAAAATAAATCTTTAAAAAAAATATATGGGCAAAAGACTTGAATAGACATTTATCCAAAGAAATACAAATGGCAAAAAAAACACATGGACAAATGTTCAACATCACTAATGATTAGGGTAATGCAAATCAAAACTACGAGATATTGGAAGCGGATGTGGCTCAAGCGATTGGGCTCCTGTCTACCATACAGAAGGTCCAGGGCTTGATTCCTGGGGCCTCCTGGTGAAAAAAGCAAGCTGGCTTGCGAGGCGAGCTGGCCCGAGCGGAGAGCTGGCCCGCGTGGAGTGCTGGCTCTGGCCTGCGCAGACAGCTGGTGCAGCAAGATGACGCAATAAAAAGAGACACAGAAGACAGACAATGAGAGGCACAGAAGACCAGGGAGCAGAGGTGGCGCAAGAGATTGAGTGTCTCTCTCTACTCCATAAGGTCCCAGGATCCATTCCTGGTGCAGCCTAAAGAGAAGACAAGCAGACACAAAACACAGAGAACAGACAGTGAGTACAAAACTATGGGGGGGTGGGGAGGGTGGAATAAATAAAAAAACAGATCTTAAAAAAAAAACTATGATATCATTTCACACCTATCAGAATGACCACTATTAAAAAGACAGAGAACTACAAGTGTTGGACAGGATATGGAGAGATAGGAACACTTATTCAGTTAGTGGGAATGAAGAATGGTACAGCCACTGTGGAGGGCTTTGTCAGTTCCTAAAGAAGATGAATATAGATTTGCCATGTGACCCTGCAATACCACTACTGGGTATATACCAAGAAGAACTGAGAGCAGTGACACGAACAGACATCTGCACACCAATGTTCATAGTGGCGTTATTCACAATTGCCAAGAGTTGGAAACAACCCACTTATCCATCAACCGATGAATGGATAAACAAACTCTGGTGTATTCACACAATGAAATATCATGCAGCTGTAAGAAGAAATGAAGTTGTTAAGCATATGACAACATGGATGAACCTGGAGGACATTATGTTGAGCGAAGCAAGCCAGACACAAAAGGACAAATACTGTATGATTGCGTTACTATGAATATATTGTGTAACATATTGTATGATTCCCTTTATATAAAATGTAAATATAAATCAATTTATAAAGATGAAATTTGATTAGTGGTTATGTAGGGCTGGGGAAGGCATGCTAAGGGGTGTGGAGTTTTTCTTTTGGAGGAATGACATAGTTTTAAAATTTCTTGTGGTGATGAATGCACAACATTGTGATTATACTAAAAGCCACTGATTATACAGTTTAGAAAGGCTGTATGGTATGTGAATGTATCTCAATAAAACTGCTTAATAAATAAATAATTGTGCAAGAATAGTCAGAAATGGCAGCTATATACAGTAGGGGAAAAAGAGATTGAGAGGTGGAGAATTTTCTTGTTTGTTTTTTATTATTATTACTGAAATAATGATTGAAAAGGATGAATGCACAACTATGTGATTATACCAAATAGCACTGGTTGTACACTTTGGATGAATTATATGCTTTAATAATATGTACAAATAAAATTGATTAAAAAAAAAAAAAGTGACTGGAAACATGAAGTACTGTCATTTGCCAAACTCTCACCTTACCAGACAAGGCACCAAATTTCTGCTAAATGCACCAAAGGACTGCAACTTGCTGGCACTGAGCGGGGCATGGAGAGAAACCCCAGCCAGGCCAGCTTCACCAGCCAGAGTCAGCCTGGCTGGCACAGGGTGGGCTCCTGTGTGGTCAGGGTCTCCGAGGGCACCTGTGCACAGGGACTCACCTTCCAGTTCAACGTCGGGTCCTTCATGAGCTGGTGGAAGCTCTTCAGTGCCCGCTCCTGGAATGCGCGGTGCTCATAGCGCTCCTGGCCAAACATGCCCCGTGCAGCAGCGTCCTCTAGTTTTAACTGAAGGAACAGGATCAGATCTGGTTTGGGGAGGCCCACGTCAGGCTGTCTACACCAGTCTAGGGGAAAATTCTGCCAAGAAAGAATCCGATGGTTACAGAAAGCTTAATGGGCCCATATTTTCTGTATCACAGGTCATAAAAATGAGGAAAAAAAACTAGGTAATGCCTGATAGAGTACCAGAAACGGCTAATTTGCATATCCCAGTGACTCTTAATTTTTTTTCCCTTCTTAATGGAAATCTAAAGCGTCTTTGCTTTCTTCATGCCAGTTTTTTTTTTTTAACACATTCAAAATAGACGAAAAATCAGTAGAATGGTGCCAGTGCCCTGCATACCCAGGACCCAGAGGCCTGGTCTCTGGCTGGCATCCTGCTGAAGCTACAGCCTCGTGGAGGAGAGAGACTGTCTAAGCCACAGAGGCCTGAAGCTGACCAGAAGCCTTGGGCAGAGCACACACGGGGGCAAGGGCCAGCCCGGGGGCTCGGCTATGTGCTTTCTCCCACACATTCCCATCACTCTCTAAAGGTGGCACCCCCATTTCCTGAGGAACAGATGGTCCAGAAAGGCTGTGACTCAAGCTCACACAGCTCCAAGTCAGGATTAGCCCAGAACCGCACCCCAAGACGACACCATGTACCCAGGAGGACCCGGTGGTCCAGCAATGCCAAACAGCCTCCGGGCGATGCTTGGCAAAGCCCTGCTTGTACTTGTCTTGCCCTTCTCATTGCATAAGCTGAACCTGAGTAACCAAGTATCTGAGAGGGAAAGTACCTCCTTAAGGAAAGGTCCCAGCTAACACACAAAGGACGGAGCTGGAAGAGCATCCAACTGCAAGCCCTGGTGAATGAATGGAGCAGGCCATCACCATCAACAGCACAGGGGAGACAGTGAGCAAACGCCTGGCCTCACCTGCCGGGACGAAGCTGCCAGCACTCACCTCCTTGGCACTGGTGAAAGCGACCCCAGAGAAGACATATCTGTCCATGATGAGGGTGACTCCCTGGTTCAACTTTTCTTTAATTAATGGCCTAAAACACAGAGAATGCTTCTAAGTCAGTATCACAGTTCCACACACCCTTCACTGTCATGTTTTAACGATCCTGTTAGTACCACTCAGAAACTGCAAACAGTGGCAGAATTCTGGAGCAGACATTTGTTACCTTTTTAATTTTTTTTAAAGATTTATTTATTTGTGCCCCCCCTGCTGCTTGTGCTCGCTGTGTCTATTTGCTTTGTGTTTTTCTGTGTATGCTTGTCTCTCTCTTGTTGCGTCATCTTGCTGCGCCAGCTCACCGCACCGCGTGGGCCTGCTTGCCTTCACCGGGAGGCCCCGGGAAGCGAACCCAGGGCCTCCCATATGGTAACCGTGAGCCCAACCAATTGAGCCACAGCTGCTTCCCACCTTTTTAATTTTTAATCAAGAAATCCTTTAACAACGTCTAAAATTTGCTCCATCTTCTCTTTAGAAGATCCTGAACCCATGAGCATGCCCAGTGAAGCCCAACATGGAAAAGACAACTGCACTAGGAGACCAGCAAGCACCCTGAAGTGGATGCTCACACAGCACAGGGAAGGAGGAAACAGGACATCGCCCTTGGCTGTCCGACGAAGGGGAGTGGCGCCAGACCGACCCCACCAGGGGAAAAGACGAGCCAGCAGAGGGGGGGAGGCAGCGAAGGACGGGAGCTGGGCCAGAGGCTGCAGGGGATGCAGTGGTGCTTGTGCCCTGAAGCCTGGAAATGGCAGAGGGCTGTGGAGTTACGAGAGGCTAGACCAGGCTACAAGAAGTGCTTACCCAGGTGACGCCAAGCCAAGCACCCACCCCCCAGGCTGCCAGGACCTGAGGAAGAAATGACCTCGCAGAGGCAGAGGGGCTCAAGATTATCAAGAAGCAGCACTTAGGCGAGAGAAGACAAAGCAAATTCAGTTCTACTCCACAAATTCTACTGGGAACCTACAAATCGCAGGGCTAGCATGCTAAGCACTTTGGGGGAACAAAAAGATGGATAATATCTTACAAAAATGCCCCAATTTAGGATAAATATGACTAGGGACTTTCACTGATATTTCTTCTCATTCCTTTATTTTCAACCTTTTCCACTCAAATCCATCCTTAAATTAACATTTAAACTTCCTCCGATTTCTCTTGTTGTTGCTGGGTAGAGGTTGAGCAAATGCAAAACACATAAAAACTTCCCTCAGAACCACATTATACCCTTCAGCTACCGCCCTATCTCTCAGCTTCTCTCTCTCTTTTAAAGATGTATTTATTTCTACCTGCCCCCCAACGTTCTGCTCTGTGTCCATTCGCTGTATGATCTTCTGTGTCTGCTTGTCTTCTCTTTAGGCGGCACCGGGAACAGATCCTGGGACCTTCCAGAGTGGGAGAGAGGCGCTCAATCCCTTGTGCCACCTCAGCTCCGTGGTCTGCTGCATCTCTTATCGTCTCCCCTCTGTGTCTCTTTTTGTTGTGTCATCTTGCTGCGCCAGCTCTCCACTCGAGCCAGCTCTCCTGCGCAGGCCAGCTCGCCTTCACCAGGAGGCCCCAGGAATCAAACCCTGGACCTCCTGTATGGTAGACGGGAGCCCAATTGCTTGAGCCACATCCG
>JAQZBX010101368.1:0-11268 GCA_029593785.1 Cabassous unicinctus
GTCCTGCTTTCTCTGTGCTGGTTTATCCTTGGGTGAGCTGGCGTTCATGCTCAAAGGTTAGATTTTTCTGGTAGTCGTGGGAAGCGTTTGTCTACATGAGCTTAGGTCCAGTGACTGAGCCCGAGGAAGAAGTTCAGCCAGGCAGGGTGTGACATTATCTGGTCTACGGGACTTGGGCCTCCTCCCAGGGGCTGGCAAATCCTGGGGTGCCGCCCTCACTTCCCCACCCAGGAGCACCCCCTTCATTGCTCCTTTCTGGAGACAAATAACTCTGCAATTTGACATTTAGTCCAAAAGCCAGGGGTGGAGAGAGGCTAAATGCTTTACGTGTTCGTTTCCTATCCTTGCTAACACTTCACGAAATCTGGGTGAAGGAAAGGGGTCCATTTTCCGCAGGCGGCCTGTCCACCGGCTGCCCCGCCCTGTGGCTCGCGAGGTCAGCAGGCCCTGCTGGGCGGAAAGGATCTTGACCTAGAACTGAATCCACGCGAAGGGCAGGCGGCGGGCGGAAGGCTCCAGCAGGAAATGAGTGTGGCCTGGAGAAGACGGAGTCTGGAAAAGCGGCACCTGCCAGCGGGCAAAACGGGATGCCCGACATCAGTTTGGAGTCCAGAGAAGGATTCCAGGCCCCGAGCTTGGTCAAAACGAAACTTGCTGGGAGGAAACTAGAGTCCCAATACGCAGGTGGGGATTTTCCTGACCACGGGCAGCAGGCCCGAGGCGAGCCGCTGGTGTCTAGGAGGCCTGGGAAGGGCCGGGCGCGGCCGCTGGAACAGGCCACCACCATCGAGCGGCCCAGGGAAGCCCGCCCCCCGGGCTTCATCACAATGGCAGGGTCAGCAAGTGCCTCCTGGGTGGGCTCGTGGCCTCGCGCTCACCCCGGGATGGCTGCGCGCGCGGACCTTGGTGGGTGCGCCCGAAATAGCACCTGGACAAACCGCGCTGGCAGGTGGCGGTCCTGGAGAGGCCCCACCAGGGAGCAGGACGGTGGACGCAGGGCCGAGAGGGGCTGCGACCACTCCGGGCCGTCCTGGCTCTCCAGAGTAGCTGCTCTGCTCCGTCTCTTCCGACACCTTCTCTCAGCATTAGACACGCTCCAGTCAACCCCGCCCTACGGCGCACGGTACTCACTGCAGAACCCCCGCCGCCCCCAGGCCCGCGAGGCTCCGCACCCAGGCGCCCCCACCCCCGGCCGCTGCGCCCAGTTGCACCTTTGAAGCGCTGCTCCTCACCTCCCTGACCTAGTTTCCTGGGGTGCCACCCCAGAGTCCCACAAACAGGGGTGCTGGGGATAACAGACGTTTGCCATCTCAGAGTTCTGGGGACCAGAAGCCCGAATGCAGCCGCGGGCCGGGCAGCCCCGCCCTCCAGCCCCTGCCCCCCTGTGTCCCTGTCACCCCCTCCTGGAGGGCCACAGCCCCACTGGAGCAGGCGTCCAGCTATTTTAACCACCATCTGCCACGACCCCACCTCCACATTCACTGAACTGGGGCCCAGAGGGTTAGGACTTCTCCACAAGTGAACCCAGAGCTGCCCCTGATGGTGCCCTGGCTGCTGAAAGCAGCGGAGGCCCCAGCTGCCGTCACCAGGCCCCCTGCCGGGTCTGACACTCGTGACAGCGCTTTCCTTCTGGCCTCCACGATGTTTGCACCTCGTGCCTGCTTGCTCCTTCTTAGTGCCTGCACAGACCCCCTTCTCCCCCAGCAGTGAGAGACACCTCAGGATGCCCATCTCGCCCTCAATTACAGCTTACCCCCCGGCTTCCCTGCCGCAGAACCTCCCTCCTCACAGACCCAGTGGGTCTCTGAAAACACACCCGATAAGGCCACTGTCCTGCTTAAATACCTTCTTATCAAGGCCCCTGGCCACCTGCCCTCTGGCACCCCCGCCAGCCCTCTCTCTGCAAACCGCCATTCCAAATCAGATCTAGGTTGACTTAAACTGAGAGAAGCAGAAATTTTCACCTCGAATGGCGAAAACAAGAAGGAACTCTAAGGAGTCAGGATAGGGAGCTCCCTCCGGGCTCTGTTAGACCCGGGGCTTGCGGCCAGGTGGCCCCACCTTCGTCCTCTCCCTCCACCCCACCTGTGAACGGTCCTCTCCTCCAGGTGGGAGCTGCTGCTCCTTTCACCTCCCCAGGACACTACTGTTCTAGGCGACCCCCCTCCAGAAGCAGGAGAACAAGAAGACCCCTTGCTAGAGGCCCCTTCTCCACCCCAGCATCTTCCCCTCGTGTCCCATGGCATTGCCATTCACACCAATGGCAGGCAAGGCACAAAGGGCGTAGGCCAGTCCGGATGCCCCTTGGAGACTGGGCTCTGGTCCCCGCCCCTGCAGCACGTGGCCTGCTGAGGACGGCACCAGGGCTGGGGCCCGAGGGTCTGCTGCGGAGGCGCCATCAGCGGCTGCTGCAAACGCTTTCACTGATGCAGGAAGGCGCAGGGCACGCGGTGGGTTTCCAACCAAGAGCAGAGAGGCTCAGGAAGATAACCCTGCACTGTGCGTTGTCTCCACAAAAACCTGGGAAGCTCCTTGAGGGCAGGGTCGGTGTAGAGAATAGGAAGTCGATGAATATTAGTCGAATAAACGAACGATGTCACCTCTGGTCATCTCACGTGTTTAATGTATTATTACCATTGCAATAACGGTAAGTGCTGTGACAATTATATAAAAACCAACATAAAGTAAGTGCTGAGACATAAAAACCAACATTTTTGGCTATGTGACTTTTATGTGGTTTTACTCATTCAATGCACCCTTAAAATCAGATGGCCCCTCTAGTAGTGTTTAATATTACTCCTTATTTGAAGACTGCTAAGGTTATAACCATACACGCAATTGACACTGGTTGATAAAGTCAAGTCCATCTGGGAATTGTCACAAATGTGCAGTTTATCACTGACTGCTACATTTTACAAGAAAAGCTTGATTGGAGAAAGAATCATTATTCTTTAAAAAATGTCTCAATGTCCATTATACCAGGGAATTGAGAAGTTATACGGAATTGAGCAATGACCTTGGAATTTCATAACACAGAAGTGTGAGACTCATGCGACCAGAAGGAAAACACCTTCTTAAAGGAAGTGGGGCAAATGGATTTTAAGAAAATATACTCATAATTCTTAAAAGCATTGCATGAATTCAAAGCTCTTCTGCCTCTAGTTGACTGTCACATAGGAAAACAACTTTGCTAAGAATTCTAAACTTTTAAATGGAGTTAATTCTGAGCTATCCACCTCACTTTGGTGTTCTGAGCAGAATTGAAATGGAACCATTGAGAAAGCACTTCAAAATACAGTATGTGTGATTATTACAACTTCAAAGGACAAACCCTCTCTCCTATTTTGGAAGGGGTGGAGTGGCCGCCTGTTCGGGGCAGAGCTGGTGTGTGGACAGACACTGGGCTCCTGGGAGAACCGGCATGTCAAGGCTGTTGTGCTAGTTTTATTGTTCTTTGTCTTGTAAACAACCACTTATAATTTATTGCCCCTTCCTTCATATCTATGGCATTCTAACGAGTTATCTTTGAGTTAGAAAATGGGGTATCTCAGCACACAAAAAAGAGAAGTGTCACTTTGACAATTCCATCCTAATGACTAATACAAACACAGCTCCTAGCATATTTGGGAAATAGTTGTTTGGCACAGCATTCAAAACGTTAAATTAAATTAAATTAAAATGTTTTTTTAAAAACCTGGTTTCTATATTGTTTGAGTGATAACCAAACTTTCTACGATCCTCTTACAAAGCTGTGTGGTGTTTAACTCACTGTTTAGTTAATCAAGACTGGAATGGACAAAACTGCACAAAATGCTGGCACCTTTCACTTCTCTGTAATTTTGCACAGCAAGAGAGGGTGAAGTCATATTGCACAATTCAGAATTACAGAGGAAGAGAACAATGCTATTAAATGGAAATAATGTTGTTCTAGGGATTTTTAAATTTTGTTTTGAGGTACAGGGGCTGAGGATTGAACCTGGGACCCCGTATGTGGGAAGCCCGCGCTAAACCACTGAGCCACATCTGCTCCCCTGAGTTGGTTTTTTAATCTGTTTGCTTGTTGGTTTTTTGTTTGCTTGTTTGTTTTTAGGAGACACTGGGAACCGAACTCAGGACTTCCCAGGTGGGTAGCAGGCGCTCAACTGCTTGAGCCACATCCGCTCCCTGTTATAGGTTCTTAAGGAGCAGAGTTTAGTTTTTGAAATACTTTTTTGTATTTTAGGTAATTTAAAGAAAGTTTCCTCAAAATTTCCAAGATGGGGTGTGTGTGAGCATGTCCTTGTGTTTAAAAATATCTCCTGGCACTGCAAAGTGGAGTTTAACGATGATCCATGTAATATTTCACAAATAGGGCTTTTTTCATTAGGCTCTCACTTCTTATGTTGTTTCAAAGAAATGCTTTGTACATTTAGAAATATTAACTAATCCTGTTGTAAACTAAGTTTTCCTAGAGAATAAAAGATCTGGAATTGAAGGGCTTGTTGTCAGCTAGCCTGAAGTACATCCGTCCCATTTACGCGAATCCCATATAGACACTCACACACACTCCGTGGACATTTCTAAAAGTGGAGGTGGGAGCGAGGGGCTGGGAAGGGCAATCCTGATTTTTCCTCCCTTCGAGCGAGGGCTAACCTATCCCCTAGAGAGGACTGACATCGGCTACAGGTTAGGGATTCCTTTCCACCTGTGCCAAAACCCAGGATTTAGGAGGTATTTTAACTCGTAAGCAAACCAGAGACAAAGCCCAAGCACTGTGCCCCCCGCCCTCCGCGTGGCAAGGGCCACCCTCTTCCAAAGCTCCTTGCTTTTGTAAGTTTGTCACTGGCCCACCAGCTTTGTTTGAACAGCGTTTTGTGCTTGAGGGGTGATTGGATTGGATTGTAACTCCAGTGTAACACATCTTTTCTGTATTTATTTTAAATAAAGCCTTTATAGCAGCCCAAGGGCCTAAGCTGTAGGAAATAAAGAAGTAAAAGTGGATGCCCAGAGCCTGCTGGTGCTGTTTGCTGCTGAAGGGCCTCTCGTCCAGTCCTCCGCGGAGGAGGCAGCTTCACTGGTAAACGCAGGGCAGGGGGTGTGAGCTTTGAGCTTTGGGGTGTCTGGGGAAAGCCCGGGCTGGCAAACTGTAACAGGAAGGCTGCAAGGTGGCACCCAAGGGCTGTCGACGGGGCAGCGGCTGGGGTGGCCCCAGCTGGACGGTGCACCATGAAGGGCAGTGGGCAGGGGCTTTCCTGAGGACAAACGACGAATTAATGGTAGGAGAACTGGACACTGACATTGGCGGCAAGTTCTGAAAACTATTATGAGAGAAGACAGCTTTGTGCTCTCTCCCAGTATCTGTGAATTTATCCTTGAAGCAGGCCAGGCTGTGTGTTCTGGCCTGGGCAGCACAGCTCAGAGCGGGTGGAGGAAGGGGAGGGGGCTGCCACCCCAGCAGCGTGATGTCAGCGTCTGTAAAATGGGACTGTGCTGGCACCTACCTCCTGAGATTGGTGTGGGGCTTAAGTGACAGAAAGTGGAGGCTCTTGCCAAGATTGCTTATGTAATAAGCATATCATACATATTACATTTTAAAAGAATTCATTTTCAAAAATTTTAGTATGGTTAAGTATAGATAACATAAAGCTTCCCATTTTAACCATTTTAAGTGCACAATTCCGTGGCGTTAATTACATTTGCAGTGTTGTGCAACCTCACCACTGTCTAGTCTCGAAACCTCTTCATGACCCCAGAGAGAAACTGTCCTAATAACTCCCTGCTCTTCCTTCCCTCGGATCTGATGACCTCTGATGTACTGTCTGTGTCTCTGAATTTGTCTGTTCCAGATATTTCATATAAGGGGAATTGGCTGTAGTTGTCCTTTTGTGCTTATGCGTGTTCTAGCAGGAAACAGAATTTTGCTCCTTTTCATGGCTGAGTAATATTCCATTGACTGGATAGGCCACCTTCAGTTCATCCATCTCTCCGCCAACAGACACCTGGGTCGTCTCCGCCTTCGGGCTATTGTGAAAACTGCTGCCCCAAACGCTGGCATACGGCAGGTTTGAGTGCTGCCTTTCAGTTCTTAGGGTCTATGCCCAGGAGTGGAATCGCTGGTTCCTTTTTGAAGAACCACCAAACTGTTTTCCACAGCAGGTGTGCCATTCTACATTCCCACGGGCAGCGCAGGAGAGTTGCAATTTCTCCACATAAATATTGCTTTTTAAACAAGTACTTAATCTTGGGCCAGGATTCCAGTGGTAAATGTGGGACAAATGAGGATGACTAGAGGCACAGATAAGAAAACTTAGGATTTAAAACTCTGGTAAACTCTTCTCATTATGTGCTTTGAATGAGTGCCTACATGAAATAGTTTTAAAAATTCTGTGTATAAAATATCTCAGTGGTCTAATCTAATATTATTTCCCCACATTTTCCACTCATCTCTGATACCACAATGTTCAATCAAAAGCAAAAGCATCCGAAAGAGGAAGACTCTGTAGGATGCACTGACTCTTAGAGAGCAAACTGTTTGCCTCTTAACAAAAGTTCTGTCTTGCCCCTGGCCCAATGGCGGTGGCTGTTGGTTTAACGTTTTGGGGTCCCACTGAAAGTCTTCCATCCATTCTCAAACGCAATGCCTGTTCAAAGCCCGGCAATGAGGCCTGAGAGATGCAGATGCGGGTCTGAATTCTGTCCCCAGAAAGACGAGCTCTCTCAGTGCTGGGCCACATCAGCCGACTCTCAGGTGCCTGACATACTAGCCTCTCTGTTCCTTTTTATTGATTTGTTATTTTTATCTTTTTCTGATTTTTTATATGCCTTCACATTATATGCTACCTCCAGTTTTTTTTGGAAGTAGCATAAAAAAGCTGTGAAAACACTAACCAGAGAGCATTGAACTCAAATCCCGCTGTCAGTTCGCTGCACGTTGTCACTGTTGTACTGGCGTCCATTGGGGGAGAAGGCGGCTTTCTGTCACATTTCCTCTGGAACTTATTAGGTGGGCTTTGAAGCAGACAGCCTGATAACTAAAGAGCTAATTTAGATAAGAGAAGGAGCATTCTTGAGGACTAGGGTAGGAGGATTTTTTGTTGTTCTTGTTCATCCATCAGTTTATTTGGCAAAATTCTTCTATTTATAACTTTTGTATCTTTTTTTCTTTTTTTATTAAAAAACGGTGAAATTGTAGCTAGCCTTCCCATCAACAAAATGCCTTGACCCCTTCGCTGTAGCGACTGCTCACCCCTGTGTGTAATGACCACTCTTTCCTTACTCTGTTTCTAACACGTCTAACCTCCGTCGTCCACACTCTGCTTTCCTTCCAGCTGTGGGCGGCGATGTCCTATGAGGGTCACCCCAAAGCCTCAGCTTTCCTTCCCTACTGGGCCTCGTGGCCAGTGCAGCCGGCCCGCCCACAGTGAAAGAGATACTGCAGGTTCCCTTATTCGATTTTCAGTTCTGTTAAAAAAGTTTGCATACACAGGCACATGTAACCAGTTATGCATGGCGAGACATAATGAGATTTGGGGGCTGGGAGAGTCAATGGTTTGCTGTGGGGAGACTGTGTGATCTTCCCAGGTCACAGCCTAGCTGTTAAGTAACTAACATGGCGTAGGATCATGAGAAAAACAGGTCCTCCTTTCCTAACATGGGAAAGCTTCCAAAAGAGAAATCCTTATTGAATTTGTCTTTCTTTAAATGAATTCTGCTTTGTGGCCTAGTTCCTTTTAGTCTTAAAACCGTTATGAGCCACATCTGTGGAATTCTTATCGGCTGTTCTGAAGCCAGCTGCTGCGAGAGGATCGGGCTTAAAATGAAATTAGGAACAGATTTGAGGTTCCTCTACCTGCTGTGAAGTCCTGGTGTAGATACCCCAAACTGTGAGTGGTGAGAAAACATGAACGGCTAGTGCATTCTCCACGATACTTCTGCCTCCACTGGGAACCTACAGTAGCTCTGTGACCCGAAGTTGCTAGTTGTTAATGCCACCTTTGTCATTACCCAAAAACATGCACAGCAAAAAATCAGTCAAAGGAAATCTGTGTCGCAGTAAGGACAGTGTAGAAAAAGGGACAGATTGTTAAAAATGCTGATTCGGTGGGAAAGTTCTCAAGATTTCTGCCATGGGGAAAATGAGAAAGGCGTTCTGTATGGCACACCATGGATACACTGTGCAGACAGGAGAGCTGAAACATGGTGCCTTGCTGATTATTAAATTAGCCCAAGATCCAGGTACGGTCACCTGTAGAAGGCACCTACCGACTCTGAAACAATGGAGAGACGGATGAATCTCTAAAAGTGTTGCCTCAACCACGGCTAAGCCTGAAACGCAGCCACAGTCTGACCCTAATTGTCCTGTAGATAAAAGCCTCCACGAGAGAAAAGCGCTTGTTCCGAGGTTATCTTCACGTAAACGTGGGGGCGTCTGGGCGAGAGCAAGGCTGAGGTAGTTTTGTGTGTTTGTGTTTAAAGAAACGTTTATGACCTGTTTCACCGACAAATTTTCATCACCTTCAATAAAATTAAAGGTGAAGAATGAGAACTGAGATAATATCCTAAACCAGGATTGAAAACATTCTGTTAGTTAACTTCAGATTCAAGCAGTCTGAAGCCATTTCATAGAAAACTCCATGTAAAATATCAACATTCGGGGAGCACATATAGCTCAGTGGTTGAGCACCCGCTTCCCATGTACCAAGTCCCGGGTTCAATCCCTGGTACCTAAAACAAAACAAAACAAAACAAAAAACCCCATATATATATATAATCATCTGCTCTGGGGGATTCCATATGCTAAACTCCGTATTGGTGCACCAGGGCGGGTGGGCTGGTTTCCCCTTCCTCCATATTCTAAAGTCAGTGTATTCTCTGGGCTTTTAGGTTCTGTGAAAAGAAAAGGTTTTAGGAAAGAACCGCAAGTTTGGACTGGGGTAATACTTTTGGTTAGATAAAGAGGCAGCTTCCATTTATTCATGAAATGCTAACCTACACCAGACAGTATAAAGACCACCCAGCAGCTGTTACTGCTCCTAACACAGTGTTTCCCTAGGAATACTTGTTGACAATCTCAATCAAATTTATCTGTCATCCACCCTGAAATCCTGCAAATTTAAGTCAGCTCAGAGAGCTGATTTAGGTGCATAACGTCACTCTCCTTTCTCAGAGGTGATTTAGGAAATCCTAATAAATTTACAGAGATAGAATTAACATTAAATATTCACTAATCAGTAGCACACTACACTGTCTGATCACGGCACTTAAATTTTTGCGCATGCATATTTAATAAATATTTTTTAGTTCGCCTTGAATTTCACGGAGAGCACGGTGAGTTTCACTTCTAGCTTTCAGACAGGGCCTTTCCTTGGTGTCTGTTTGGTTTTTATTCTTAGCGCTTCTTTAATGGCGCTGCTGAAGAAACTTTCTTACCTAAACATCTACCAATCATGCTGTATCCAAAGTCATGCAGACAGGCCATTGTACAGCGTCTCAGCCAAGTGCCATTTTCCTTAGCTTGAGAGAGCAGAGTCCCAAATAATTCATTAGACAATAGCAAAGGAGAATAAGTGTTTCCTTCTCCATCTAGGTCACTTACCAGACTTATTGTTTGTATAAAATTATAAATAGCCAAATATGCATTCAACCATTCACATTGCTGACGTTTCTCCACCCGAATATTGTCATTTAACGGAAAGAACTTTAAAATAGGAGAACCTCTCCTGGGGGGTTTCAGAGATTTATATTCTGTTGCGGTAACATTCCCTTCAATCTTTAGCGGCTACTTTAAATGTATGAAAATATTAAACAGTCATCAATTTCAGCAATGCTAAATATGGTTATAGCAATAACATAGAAACTCCTTTTTATTGTTTTACTATTTTACTTCTGGAATAAGCTGGAAAAAGCTCTACTAATAGTGTATTTTAAGTGACTCAGGGTCCAAACAATGCCAACACTTCTTGATGGTCAGGAATGGTGTTTTTACTGGTGACATCAAGTCGGCTTTCAAGCTGCCGCTTTCTAGGTGGCACCAGACTCTCCCCATCTACCAAATTAAGTTCTCCGATCATGCAAAGAATTGTGGAGAAGCTGGAAACATTTAAAAGCACAGAATTATTTGTAGAGCAGGCAGAGCCCTGAGGGGACTCACACGTGGGCATCTTAAGAAAGGACCCTGAGCAGGCTGGGGAAAAGCAAGCCTTGCAAGTGACAGCTTTATGTCAAGGAGATTGGAAGGTTTGCTCACCCTTCGTTGATCTAACTTGTTGATTTTTTTTTTATTTATTTATCCCGCCCCTACAGCTTGTGCTTTCTGTGTGCATTTACTTTGCATTTTTCTGTGTCTGCTTGTCTCCCTTTGTTGTGTCATCTTGCTGCACCGGCTCACCTCACAGCACGGGCCGGCTTGCCTTCACCAGGAAGCCCCAGGAACCGAACCGGGGGCCTCCCATATGGTAAACGGGAACCCAACCAATTGAGCCACAGCCGCTTCCCTAACTTGTTGATTTTCAACACATGGGAATCATTAGTGCAATGCTGCAGTTTTAAATAAAACCAAGAATGCAAGTGAATGTAGATTTTTACCATCAACTCAAATCCATTCCAAAACGCTACCAAAATACATGAAAATTTCTACTATGCACCTTTTGATCTCTCTGGTACACACCTACGTAAGTAATAACATACTCATGTCTACATCTCCCATTTATACCTCTGAACCTAGTGGGAGTGCAGAACAGTTTTATCTGTGCATTTCTACTGTGTGTTGCAGTGAACTGTGTGCGCTTCAATACTTCCACATCTGATGGTTCAGGGGCGCAGCCCGCTTGGGCACCGAGGCAACAATTGTCAGTGGCTTTAACACGCAGAGCGCCAGCGCGGCGCTCCCAGCGCTGCCCCCCGCCCAGGCGCTCCCCCTCCGGCCCGCAGCCGGCCCCTCTCCGCCCCGCCCCTCCAGCATCCCGGCCCCCGCGGGCAGAGGGCCCTCGAGCCGGCGCCAGCAGGCCCCGGGCCCTGCCTCGCGCGCTCCTCCCGCAGCCAAGGCCAGCGCGGGAACGGCCGCGGGAAGGTGGCGGCTGGGGCGGCGGCGCCGGCCGTCACGCGGGGCCCCGTCGGGCGGGCGCGGGCAGCATCCGGCTCCGCTGCGGGGTAGCACCGGGAACGGAGAACGCGCCGGCCCCGGACCTGGTGGGAGAGGACAGTACTAGCCTCGCCAGGCCGGCGACTCCCTCGTTGACGTCACCCCGACGGAGGCTCGCGCCGCCGGCCTCCCCTCCTCCTCTCCTTACC
>JAQZBX010101369.1:0-11260 GCA_029593785.1 Cabassous unicinctus
TTTTTTTTTTTTTTTTTTAATATTTTAAAAGATACTTAGATTACATAAATATTACACAAAACTTACAGGGATTCCCATGTTCCCCACCTCCCACACCTCCCACACCTCCCACAACCTCCCACATAAACATCCTTCATTAGTGTGGCACAGTAATTGCAATTGATTAACACATCCTGGGGTTCTGCCATTAAGCAAGGACCATAGACACACTGTCTCCCACACAATTCTGCATGTTTTATGATGATATAAAATGGCCTAAATCTGTCATTGCAATGTCACTCAGGACATTTCCCAAGTCCCGAAAAAGCCCCTGTATTACGACTGCTTTTCCCTCTCCCTGCTGCTACAGCCACCAGTGGCCTCTGGCTCCACATCAATGTTGTAATTTCTTCCATTGCTTGAATCGCAATATGTCTATAGCAGAATACCAGTAAGTCCGCTCTAGTCCATTACTCTTCCCCCCAAGCTGAGGAGTCTGGGATGGTGATGTCCACTCCACCTTTAATTTAGAGGGAGTTTATATCCCATGGGGAAGATGTATAGGACTATCCTGCCTGCAGCTGCAGACTTTCTCCATTGCCTGGGATGACCGTTGTCCATCATCATCTCCCTGCCAATTTCCTGGGTGAGTCCAATGAGCTGTAGAATAGGAGTTGCTGCTCCACCAAGGTTCCGGGCCCAGGTGGCACATGGACAGCCCAAAGACTCAAGTTTCTGGATGTACACCCAAAAAGTCCAGCACTAAGTATAGGTTTGAATAGGAGGGACAGGTGAGCCATGTGCAGGGAAGACATAGTTGAGTCCAACTCTGTCACTCTCAGGAGCACAAACTCCAAAGTAGGGTCCATTGGCAAGGCACCAAACTCCAGAGCTATCCACCCTGACATAGGACCTGGGTGTCTCCAGAGCCCTCAGGAGCCCCACTATTTGGGGTGATATCCACTTTGGAATTCTATGAGATCCTACTGAGATGTGCAAAAGCATTACCTCTGGGATGACCTCCCGACTCATTTTGAAGTCTCTTAGCCATGTAAACTCATTTGTCTTTACCTTTCCCCCCTTTTCTTCAAGGTCTTTTTCCAGGTGCATTGACAGTTAGCTCTTGCTACCAATCCTTTGGTGCCAGGGAGGCTCATCCCCAGAGTCATGTCCTTTGCTGGGAGGAAGGTAATGCATTCATATGCTGAGTATGTCTTAGAGAGAGGCCACATTTGAGCAACAAGGAGGCTCTCAAGAGGCAACCCTTAGGCACTCCATAACAATAAGCTAAGTTTCAATTTTCAGAGACAAGACTCATAAGGCTAGTCATCAATATTAAGGGCCGATTAGTGGATCATCCTCCTTTGCCAGTCACTGCCCCTCCACTTGGGGGACTGTTGCTGCTCCATTAGAGAATGTGGCAGAGCTCTTTAGTATACTCTCATTTATTGAGTGAATCCCCACCCACTGTGACAATGCCCCATGAACATTTGAACATTTTTATATACCTTATATTTATGCTCAGGTGAACTTGCTCCCATGCATCCCCCATCCCTGACACCCCACACCAATGATCCTCCCCCACCCCAGTTTTAACCCTTCTGTGATCCAAAGCTTCTTCAAAGATGAAGCCATTATGATAGCTGAATATAATTAATAGGAAAATGAAATAATAATGATAAGTTTAAATGTAGGAGCTAAAATACATAATAATTTTTAAAAGCTAAAAATAAAATAAAATTAAAATATTGGGATATATAAAAATTGAAAAATATAAAAAAATTGTTTTTGACATTTTGCCTTTCATCACTGCAATATCTGGTGTTCAATCTGTACCGTGACACCTTCCCCCTCTCATTCCCTATTGTCTCACTATTTTTCATTTTGTTTTCAAAGAAGTTTTATGTCACAGCAAAGTCACACACAGAATACAGGAGACTCTCATATACCCAACATCCTCCTCCTTACCCGCCCCATTAATACCTTTTTATACGTTGATGGTAATATTCTTATAACTGATATACAAATAGTGAAGCATAGCTACTAAACATTGTCAATGGTTTACACTCTGGTTTACATTTTAGACCTTACACTTTTATAAATTTTGATGATATTTACCATGTCCTGTGTCCATCACTGTATGGTAATAAAGAACATTTTCACTGACCACTAAATACCCCCTTTTTGATCTATTCTATTCCTCCCACCCCATCCCTTGGAGGCCCACGATGACCCCCTGGTTTTACTCGTTGCATGACAAGATTCATAGTTACATGCAACAAGAAGTCTTGACACAGTGATTTGTCTTCCTCTATTAGGAACCACGCTTGCTCTTGAGAGACTCCCCCCTGTCTATTTCTGAACAAATAGGCCTCCCCAAAGATGGGAATCAAACTCCTTCCTGCACATTATGAGGGTCTTCACCCACTGCTATTATGACTGGATGAACACTCACACACTCCCTAGAAGCCTGCTCCAGATTTGCCCTGTCCAGAATGCCCCTCAACCGACACCCTAAACCAGTGACCCTTCCTTGTCATATTGCCATAAGAGCATTCCCACCTCTGTACTTTCAACCTCATACCCACAAATCCCCAGTGTTCACCTGGAGATTAATATCCTTAATCTCTTCCTTCACTTCATTAAGTTGATTCATGGTATTTGTTTGGACATCTCTAATTAGTTTGTCCATGTTCTGCATCTTTTCCTGTTTTTACTTCGATCAATAGCCTGGGTCATGTGTTCCTGTTTCTTAGTATTGCTTGTAATTTTTTGTTGGTGTCTAGGCATCTGTTTATCCTGTTGGGTTTATTCAGTTGGTTATCCTCTGTTGTTACTCTAGGATTTTATTTTGTTGTTGTTTTTGTGTTTGTGGTAAGGTTTCAATTTGACACTTAGTTCCTCTTATTCTATTTGCTTGCTGTTGTCTATGTTCCCTTGGATAAAATTTAAGACCACACAAAAGGAAGTAAATAAGAAAATAAAAAGAATAATAGTAGTAATAATATTAATAAATGTAGAAGGGGAACCTTATAAGACCTAGGAAAATAACTAATTAACATGAGTAAAAAAATCATAAGAAGTACAGAAGAATAAGAAAATGAAATGAGAAACAAAATATAGAAAAATATATAGAAAAATTTAAAAGTCTGGAATGATGAGAAGAGAGGAAAGGAAAAAGAAAAAGGTTAAAAAGAAAAATAAAAAAGTAAGAAAACAGAGAAAAACAGAGAGAAATTGAAACAAACAAACAAAAAAAAACCACTTGAAGACCAAACAAAAAGAGGTGGAATGAAAGGAAAACAAAAGAAAACAGAAGATAGAAAAACGAAGGAAATAAAAAATAATAATAACAGCTATAAAAAATCAGTTAAAGAAAAAATAACTTGGAAACAAAAAAGGGGAAACACAACAAACTGGAAAAAAACAGCAGCAACAAAAAACAAGTAAACAAAGAAGAACAACGACAACAACAAAAAGGAAAAACAACCTTCCCTCTTAGGCCCCTAAGGAGGCTGCCAGTGTTCATCAATCACTCACCCTGCAGCCGGCCCTCTGCAGATGATGTACCAGATTTTATCAAGTAAAATAAGAGAAGAAAAAAAAAAAAAACTTAAAAAAAAAAAAAAACAGTTCCAAGTAAACCTGAAACAAAAAGAATACCTGTATGTTCCCTGTCAGAAGTTATCAGCTTGGATGCCTGATAACCTGGTGGATAATGCCCTGGATCGCTTTTCCAAGGAGACCAGGGAATCTAACCAGGGGCCTCATATATTCAAAGCAGCAATTCCACCACTGAGCTAATTGTCTCCTTAGGTTAATTAGACTTCAGAAAGCTATCTACACCCTTTCCCCCAGGCATTTTTGACTTCTACAGTTTGCTAGAGACCCGCTGATTAGGCACTTGTCCCTGTCCCCTCTCTAATCAAGTTCCTTTCTCTCACCAGGCAGCTGGGCATGGCAGCCTGACTGAGCAGATCCACCTCCCTTCAGCCATTGGGTCATGGTTCCATCCAAGACTCACAGGGGGCTTGTCTGGCAAACACACCACAAAGATACCACTTTCCACCCTCTGTCAGACCCCTCTTCTTCCCAGGGAATACCACTTCCAGTCCACTGGCAGCAGCGAGCCAAGGCCTCCACCAAGTCTATTTGCTTGAAAGTGGGGTATAAGTACCCTTTCCAACCACAGGAGCGAGCAAATCACAGCTTTACTTTGGTTTCTTTATATTTCCAGTACCCTTCTAGATGTCTCAGAGCACCCTCCCATTCTATATATATCCAAAACAGTTCCTTTAGATAGGTCCCTGCCTTCTCTCCACTTTTTTTTGTGAGAGGGTCAAATTCTTTCTACCTACTTTGGCACCATTTTCCTGGAAACCCTTCTTTGTCTTTTTTTAATTACAATTTTTTATTTTTATTTTTTTAAAAGAAACTTAGATTACATAAATATTACACAAGAAAAACAAGGGGTTCTCATATGCCCCACTCCCTAGCACTCCTACATTTTTCCACATCAACAATACCCTTCACTAGTGTGTTATATTTGCCACAATTGATGAACACATCTTTGAGCATTGCCACTAAGCAATGATTATAGTTTACATTTTAGTTTACACTCTCTCCTGCACATTTTTGCAAGTTGTTACAGGATATACAATGGCCTGTATCTGTCATTCCAATGTCATTCATGATAATTCTCAAGTCCTGAAAATGCCCCCCAAATTACACTTATTTTTCCTCTCCCTCTCTTCAGAATCTCCAGTGGCCACTTCCTTCACATCCATGATATAAGTTCTTCAACAAGTCTACAGTAGAACAACTATAAGTCTACTCTAGTCCATCATCCATCACTCAATCCTGAGGATTTTGTGATGGTGATGCCCACTCCACTGCTAATTGAAAGGGGATTTAGATCCCATGGGGCAGATAGATGAGACTTTCTTGCTTGCAGTTGTAGGCTCTCTCTGTTCCATGAGATGGTCATTTTCAGGTTTCATCTCTTTGTTAGTTGTCCTGGGTGAGTCCAATGAACTGGAGAGTGATTATTGCAAGAGGGTTGAGAATCAGGACACAACTGGCACATGGATAGCCCAAAGATTCAAATGTCTTGTACATACAACTATGAAATCTAGTACTAACTATAGGTTCAAATAGAGGGACAGCAGAACCATGTGTAGGGAAAACACAACTGAATCCAGCTCTATCACACTGGGGAACGTGAATTCAAAAGTAGGGCCCACTGGGAGGGCACCAAACTCCTGAGATGTCTGCCCTGCCAATAGTGTCTGGATATCTTCAGAGCCTTCAGGAGCCCCACTATTTGAGTTAATATTTACTTTTGCAGTCAATGAGATCCTCCTGAGATGTGCATATGTGTAACCTCTGAAATGACATTCCGACTCAATTTGAAGTCTTGTAGCCAAATAACTCATTTGTCTTTACCTTTTCCCCCTTTTGGTCAAGGTATTTTTCCAGTTGCAATGCTAGTTGTTGCTGGTAGTAATCCTCTGGCACCAGGGCAGCTCATCCCTGGGAGTCATGTCCCATGCTGGGAGTAAGGTAATGCATTTTTAGGCTGAATTTTGGCTTAGAGTGAGGCCACATTTGAGCAACAAGGGGGTTTTCAGGAGGTAATACTTAGGCTCCTTATAATACTATGCTAAGTTTAAATTTCAAAAGTAAATTTTCATAAGTACAGTCATCACAATCAAGGGCCTGTCAATGGTCAATTCGCCTTTACTAATCACTACCACTGTACTCAGGGGATCCCTCTTTGCCTTTTTTTTCCCCTCCCTCTCCCTCTCCCTCTCCCTCTCCCTCTCCCTATCCTTCTCTGTCTCCCTGTACCTCTCCCTATGCCTTTCCCTCTCCTTATCCCTCTCCACCCTCCCCCTCTCTCTTCTTTGCCTCTTGATTCAGAGGTACAAGGAGCCCAAGATGGGCAGGTTGCAGTTTTAACTTCTGGTTCAATGGAATCATTATTGTGCTCCCTGGTTGACCCACTCCTCCTTTTGGAATTAAGACTTGTAGACCAGCAGAGTTGAAGGTTGCATGGGCAGGAAGCAAAAATTTTCGTGGTGGATCACAAAGGGTAATAATGAGGGTGCTACTACATTTCTAACCCTTGATTCCTGGATCCATGAATCCTGGCTATTGGAAAAACAGCACCAGAGAATAGATGCTGATAAAAAGCTTACGGAACCTCCTGGAGAACATTGCCCCAGCCCTGAAAGGTATTACCACATAGTTGGCACCATAATTTAGACTCAAAAACCATTCCTTTCTTCTATCAATCCAGCTGCTTTAGGATGTTGAGGAACATGGTAAGACCAGTGAATTTATGGGATTGTGCCCATTCTTATATAGCATTTGCTGTGAAATGGGCTCTGTGATCAGAAGCAATGCTGTGCAGAATGCTATGGCCATGATTATGACATTTGGGAAGTCCACAGATGGGAGTTTGGGAAGAAGAATTGTGTACAAGGCAGGCAGATGCAGATCTGCATTATGTGTCTATCATGTTAAAAAAGAAATCGCTGTCTTTCCATTATGGAAGTAGTCTTATGTAATCAACCTGCCAGCAGGTAGCAGGCTGGCACTTCAGGGAATGGTGACATATTGGGCACTTAGTGTGGGTGACTGCTGCTGGCATACTGGGCACTCAGCAGTGGCTATAGGCAAGTCACCTTTGGTGGGGGAAGACCATGTTGCTGAGCCCACACATAACCTCCATACCTACCACCATGGGCACTTTCTTCATAAGCCCATTGTGCAATGACAGGAGTGGCTGGAGAAAGAGGCTGATGCTAGCCACAGAGCAGGTCATCTTATTCACTTAAGTATTAAAATCTTCCTCTCCTGAAGTCACTCTCTCAATATATCCCACACCACTGGGTACCTAGAAATTTCACCACGGTGGAAGCCTCCTGTAATTTTTTTGGATTTATCTCCCATCCTGTTTCATGAAAATGCCTTACCAATAAGTCTAAAATAATTGCTGCTTCTTGTTCATTAGTTCCAATCAGCATGATATAAAAAATATAATGGACAAGTGTGAAGTCTGTTGAGAAGCAGAGATAATCAAGTTCCTTATAGACAATATTACGACATATGGCTGGAGAGATGATATAACCCTCAGCAGGACAGTGAAAGTATGTTGCTGACCTTGCTGATGGAAAGCAAACTGTTTCTGCTGGTCCTTATTAATGGCAACTGATAAAATAGCATTTGTCAGATTATTAGCTGCATACCAGTTACCAGGGAATGTGTTGATTTGCTAAAGCAATAATGCTACTTCTGGGGCAGCAGCTGCAATTGGAGTCACCACCTGGTTAAGTTTGTGAAAATATACTGTCATCCTCCAAGATCCATCTGTTTTCTGAACAGGCCAAATAAGAGTGTTGAATAGGGATGTGGTGGGAATCACAGCCCCTGTAACCTTCAAATCCTTGATGGTAGCACTGATCGCTGCAATTGCTCCAGGAATCTGGTATCGCTTTTGAATAAGATTTTGCTAGTTAGAGGCAGTTTTATTGTCTTCCCCTTAGCCTTTCCTACCATAATATCCCTCACTCCACAAGTCAAGGATCTGGTTTGGGGATTCTCTCAGTTACTGAGTATGTCTATTCCAATTATGCCTTCTGGAACTGGGGAACAAACTACAGAATGGGTCCAGGGACCCACTGGACCTAGTGTCCTCCTGAGAGATGGACCTAAGCTAAAGCTCCATTGATCACCTGACCTCCATAAGCCCCTACTCTGACTGGTGGACCACAGTGATGTTTTGGTTCTTCTGGAATTAATGTCACTTCTGAGCCAGTGTCTAATAATCTCCAAAATGTTTGATCACTTCCTTTTCCCCAATATACAGTTACCCTGGTGAAAGGCCAATTTTCAATTTGGGGAAAGCTGGGAGGAAGAATAACAGTATAAATTTTTGGTAGTCTTCCCCAAGGGGCCTGAATTTCCCCTCCATCAAGGGGCTTTGGGTCTATAAATTGTCTCAAGCCTAGGAATTGATTCAGGGAACATGATTCTGTGTTTCTGTAATTCAAGTTAGGGATTTGTAACCTTGATAAAGATCTTTTCTGCTATCTAACTCAAGTCAAAATTTAGTAGACTGTCCATCTATTTTACCTTTAGGTACCCCATAATCTATTTCCAAAGTTATAACTCCATGTGACTCAGATTCTTCTGACTGCTGCTCTGAGTCTGCCATTCATTTTGGTAGACACACCCACCTTGACATTGGTAATTAAGTGCTGCTACTTGGCTTCTGCCAACCCAAGATCTAATCATCCCCACAGTGTTTTAGGATCCTAGTTCCGTTACAGCAGTTCCCACAATAACATCTGGACTACAGTGAAGAACAACCGCAGAGTTCTTCAGGGCAGATGAAGTTAGTCTTACAAATTCATTCCTCACAGACCTGCTTAAAAGTGTGTCCTGTGGACATTCCTGAGATGGGTGGACAGGTGTCAAATCGTGACTCTGTTCTTGCATTACAATCACTCTAAACCTTTGGATACCTTTACATACAGTATATGAGTGTCAATTGCGCCTCTCAACCTCAAACATTCTAAGCCATCTTTTTGTCCATATTTCAGCCAGCCACATGAACAACCTGTTAGAACCCTTTCTAACTCCTCGAGCTACAGCTTTGAATCCAGAATCTCTGCTTAGTCAGCCCATATGAAAAAATCAGACTGATCCAACCTTTAATTCCTTCCACCATTATCTCATACACTTAATATACATTCCTACACATATTCCCTTGATTGCTGTCTATATAAATTAGAAAATTCATGTAGTTTTTTAGAATATAGCATAATTCTTCATGGATCACACTTTGTATTTTACTATTGGGGTCTTGCTGTGATTTCAGTCTAGAAGGCTTAGAAATGCCTTACAAGCTAATGTCCTCATCTCATTCCATTTAATTTTCACTTTGTGAGGCAGGATTACTCTCTTCAGGCAAAGTTGGATGGCAGACTCCTCAAGGAAGGTTGGATGTTGGGCAGTGAAGGCTTTAGTTTGGCTGGTATTCTCTTCAGGATTGAGAGGAGGGACATACTCCCTGGGGAGGCTGGAGGATCAGTGATTCAAGCCTGACATTGTGTGGTCTCTACAGGGCAGAACATTATATGTTTATCTAGCAAAGTCCCAGTCGAATTTAGGGTTTCAATGTCACCACTGATATTATAATCAACCCGTATGTGTCCATCCCAATATTCATGGTTTCACTCCTTTCCAAAAAGTGCCCTCATGTTAACAGCAGACACTTTGTAAGTTTGAGATTTTAGTTTCCCTTGTAAATCTGCTACTCATACAAGGAGACTCTGACTCTGGTTTTCAGACATCTCAAGTCTCCTGCTACATTAAGAAAGATTTTCCTTCAGAGCACACATAGAAACTTTCACATAATTCGGAATTAAGTTGCAAAATTGAAGCCTTTATCTCATCCATTTCTTTTGTAACTGTATCCACCATACTTAGGAACAACCGGCCAAAATTATTGTACCTTTTAACTCCACAAAATTTTGTGAAAGTTTTAAAAGACAAACATAGATTGCTGCTTATAAGATATAAGTATGAAAATAGTCATATCCAGTAGTGATATATTATGTATCTCCATTGTCAACTCACACCATGAGCTATCAGTGAAATCTTGGTTATTGGAAATAGAGACAGTGCCCTTGAATCTAATCAGAGTAGAGAGCTAATTGAAAAAATCCTTGAACCAATTCAGAAATCGCATTTTTAAAATTCTGTTTCTCAGGAATCACTTCTGATACCAAGCTGTATTAGTCTGGGTTCTCCAGGGAAACAGAACTAACAGGACATATCAGTAAATAGTATGAGATTTTATGAAACTCTCTCAAGTGACTGGGGGTGTATAGGTCCAAATTTCACAAGGCCAGTTCCAAATCAGGGTTTCAGATGCAGTTCCTTTCTGAGTTCCCAGGAGATACTGGCTGTCTGTTGTAGAGATAGGAATTCTCTGTCTGAATGTTGAAATCTCTTCTCCTTTTTTGGTCTTCAACTGATTGAATGAGAAGTCACTTTTGCTTTGGATGACTCCTATAAGAAATCTGCCTTAGAATCAATTTTTATATTCATTAAACTAATATTTACTTGAAGATTATATACTCAAGGCATATGTTACCCACAATAAATAAGGAAGTTGTAAAAAATATTTAGTCATTTATTTTTGGAAATATTGAAGAATAAATAACCCCTAAATGTTTGTATAATATATAAAAATAGGAGTCATATTTTAAGTTTGATAGTTGAAATCACAAGGGAAAAATGAATAATCACCATGGGAAAAAAAAGTAGAATGCTAAAAATTAGACTGATAAGGGCATTTGTCAATCTTTGTAAAGGGTTTTGGAATTTAATATATCTGATGTTGAAAACAACTGGATAATTGGAGAAAATGAATAAATACATCAAATGTTCTTAAATATTTGAGAAATGGCAGCACATTATCTCTTATCTATGAGAGAATGAAAATGTTCACTGGTCACTGACAAGAGGTGGTGATGGGTTACAAAGACAGTACAAGGGGAGATGAGGAGATAAACAAGAAATCTGGGAAGATGGAAGTACCTGGAATATATGGAGATGAATGCCGGAGTGGAGAGAGTTAGGCAAGGAAAGATGGAATATTTAGTCATACAGAACTTAAAAGAGAACAAAAACTAAGTCCTAGTAAATTTTTAATGTTCAAACTTTTACTGAGTGCCACATCACAGAAAATGGCATACTCAGAAGCTCCAGGAATCAGTCCCTCCAATAACACACACTATACCAAAGCAAACAGTGAGTAGAAACTGAATTTTATTTGCTTTCTGTACACTATACTTCATGGTGGAGAATTTTATTTTTAAATCATAGAGTAATCTTAATGATCATAGATTAGTCAATCCAGAATCCATTAAAACTCTAGAATCCTGAAAATCAGAGAGACAGTTTTTGGGCTGTTAAATCAGTGTTCTCCTTTATTTCCACAACCAAATAAACTCTTTCTCTCTTTGTATCCCTAGTTTCTTAAGAGTTGTACTTTAAAATGCATCGGGAGGAAAGAACCGTGTTTTGCTCAGTAACAAAATCTCAAAATTTTGGTGACAAAGTTAAAAGAGAGCTAATGATAAAAGTCACATTTTAAGTATGTATATTAGGAAATACGGAATTCAAAAATGGAAATCCATTAAACCCAAAATAAGAGGGGAAGAAATAATAAAAACAATTGGACAAGTCAATGAAATAATGGAAA
>JAQZBX010101370.1:0-11271 GCA_029593785.1 Cabassous unicinctus
CTAACAGCACAGAACTCTCTCAATTATTCACATTAATAAAATGGTAAGACAGAGTTATAACAAAATCATTTTGTTTCTGAAAGTTGTTTTACATTTATTCATTTGTTTATGGGATTTTTTTACTGATTTTTCTTCTATGACTTATTTGTATTTTCGATTTTTTGGCAGTGGGTGATATTAAAGCAAAAACAGTCATGAAATTCTCACAACTAAATGAGAAAGAGGTTCCCAGACACATGTGGAGGGACTGATGTTAGAGACTGAATGAAGACTGACATTTTGCCTCAAGGTAACTACTCAGGTTTTAGAGTTTATTGGCTGAGGAAACACTATATTTCTGCCCATTTCCGAGAGAATCCCTTGATGCTGGCTTTGCAGATCTGGTGGATTTTGATGATATAAATAACTGGGTTCATCAGAGGTAGAAAGAGGATTTACACATTGCCCATGACAATAAGTATGGGCAAAAATGTTTGTCCTTGTTGTTGTTTCAAGATGTAGCTGTGAACATTTTAAACTTTTTGAAGTTAAGTTTCCTTTAAATGGATATCTTATAAGAAATGATGGTGATAATGTATTTATGTACATAGATCATCCCACAGCCTGGGCATGTGCAGGCTGCCATAAGAAGGAACAACTATAGTGTTGAAAATTGATCCAATGACATTAAATCCTAATAGGAAGATAAACTGATTGACAGTATATACTAAAATTGACCACATGCATACACCATGACCCAGCAATTCCCAGTAATAAATGTATATGTGCAGAAAAACAAATGCACAAGAATCTTCACAGCAGCATAATTCATTACAGTCAATGTCTGGAAAGAACCGAAACAGTAGAATAAATAAATATATTGTGCTATGTACATAAAGTAAAATATTTTCCAGAGATGAGAAAGAATCAGCTATAATTAAGTCAATAACATGAATGTATTTCACAAACATAAAGTCAAATAAATATCAGGCACAAAGAGTACAGTATAATTCAATGTATATGCATATTAAAAGTAGGAAAATGAATCATTCATGATAGATAAGTCAAATCGAGATAGTGATTAAATTTTGGACAAATGAGTGTAATGAAAAGAAGGGTAGACGTGAGGTCTTTTAGAATACTTCTAATGTTTTATTTTCTGATCTGAATTGTTACATCGGTGTTTTCTTTGCAAAAATTAATTGAGCTGTAAATTTAGCTTTTGTGTGCCTTTATATAGGAATGTTTTACTAAAATATTTTTTTAAAAAATTAAAAAATGAAAATATGGTAAAGCCCAGACTATTTCTTTAGACTTCAAGGACTGAGGTATTAACACATTCTTAAATAGCTTTGATTAAATAGGCTTTAAGTGTCATCACAATATCAATTTTTGCACTTGAAACTAGGGAGAGAGTCTTAACCCCATAGAGAAGAGGAAGGGAATTTTTAAAATGTAACAAGAACACCTATAGGAGGTGAGTAGAAGTTGACCCCATACTTTCTGAGGAGTTGTTATGTCTGTTTTACATACATGGTCTCAGGAAAGACAAGTAAGATGGTGCGATTATACAGCTAATAAGTGGTAGAACCAAGATTCTTCCAACTACAAAGCCAGGGCTATCCTCACTGAACAAAAGCATGTCTCATATGAACAAGTTACTGAAGAAGGTTCCTTTGCTGTGTACTGTGCCTAAGTTAGCAGACATTTTATGACATGAAAGAAATGCTACAAAAGTTTATTGGTCATCTCCACTCACATGTATTCAATCTGTGGAAAACTTAATAAACTTACTAAGTCATCATCCCCCACATCTTTCAAGCTCTTTTTACTACCCCATTCTTGGTGCATGGTTCACTTACTTTTCCAAGCCAAAATTTTATCTGTCATTGTTGATGCCACTCTCTCCTTCACCTTCACAACTATTTAATCACCAATTTCTGATAACTGGAATCATTATCATTAAAAACTGATAGATATTGCATAGCAGAAAGTGAGCTTTTTTCCATGTATTATCTTCATCCTGACCATCTGTGAAAATAAACCAATAGTTAAACAGTAGAAATGTTTAGTTGAAAGTTATATACAGAATAAATAGCAAAGCTCAGATTTGAACCCTGTTCTCACTGACGCCAAAGACCACTCTCTTAACTATAATTATCACAGTGCTTCAATGCCTTTTCCCTCTTGGATGTCCCCAAACTCCTACATTATCTGTATCCTACTCTTCTTCAAATCATCATCATTTCTTGCCTGGAGCAATACAACAGCTTCTAACCAGTTCTATTTCCCCATTTGTGAGTTATATATGGAATAGCAGATTCTGGAATGAGACAATCTGGGTTCCAATCTCAGATCTATTTCTCAGTAACTGTGTCCTGGAGGCAAGTTACTGAATTGGTCTATGCCTCAGATTCCTCATCAATAAATTAAGAACTATATCAGTGGCTATTTCACCAATTTCTTCTAATGAATTAATTAACATAAAATGATTGGAAAAATGACAGAAACAAAATAAGTTTTCAAAAAATGTTATCTCTTGATGTTGATGCTATTAATAATAAACGTAGGTTAGTAATATAATACAAGGCATTAATAATTAAAGCAATACTGGAATCCATTTTCTCTATCTGTAGTGACAGTGACTTTTCTAAAAGGCAAATCTGATCATGTCCCTCCTATGTCTGATCTAATAGCTGTTAATTTCTCCAGGATCATCTTTCCTACCTCTTACTTTTCCTCTGCCATATACACATAGGTGCACACACACACTAATATACACATATCATTTTGCTCTTAGACATTTCCACATGTTACCCTCTCTTCCTCTAACACCCTTGTCCATATTTTTACCTATACATACTGTCCTGCCTTTTCTTCCAGAGATACTGTGGCTAATCTGTAGCCTTCTTTCACTTTGGTTTAGGTCAGTTTCACTGGGTGGGATGATTTTTGCCCATCAGCAAACTTACTATCTTAAGATCATGGCCAGCATTACTCTCTGCACAAGGTATTACACCCAAGATCCCTATCTTCATGATATCAGTGCCGGGGGCAGGGGGAGGGGTTAGCAGCCAAGTCATGTAATCCAGGCATGCCCAGGAAGCCATTTCATCATCCTTTCTTGTACTGGGGAATTAGTCTTTTTATTGATTGTGTAGGATATTCGTTCTGTCATTTGGGGATCCCCTGCTGCTAGCCATCCTGGGCTCCTTCTCTCCTGTACTTTGGGGACACAATTACCTCTGTAGTTACCAGTTTTGTGGGCCTCAGCTCCACTCTGAGCAAGACAGTGCTCTTCTCTGATGGGGATGAAGCATGGCAGAGTTGAGGAAAGCCAGCTCTAATGCTTTTATCTTTTCTTATAACCTCCCTTTGTACAAAAGGGTGGAACTGGAAATTAATGCTGGTATATGAACTCAACATTTAATTATTAATGTAATATATACCAGGCATGTAAGAGGATTACAGTAATGTAAATTTCCACAAATAAATCTTGATTTTTAGGTGTATATATTTTACCCAATCACCATGCATTTTTTAGGTCATAATGCAATTGTCATTCTGAAGAGCTTACTGATTTGACATAGAATTACTTTGCTGTTGATAGCAAAATTATTCCTATCCACTCTATGAGGATCTGAGAACGACAGAAGTGATGGAGAGAGTGATTATATACAGTTTAATTGAGGTGACAGAAATACTTTGGAAAGCAATAGGATTTGGAGTCTAGCAGTCAGGGTTTTGATACTAAATTCCTTAAGAAGTCTCTGCAAATTTCTTTATCTTGGAAACAAGGACACTGGACTAGATGGTCTTGGTATTTGCTGGAATTTTCAGGGGACACATTTAAAGATGTGTAATACTTTAAATAATTATATCCATAAATTCAGTTGCTTATTTTTGTATAATTAAAGATGAATTTAGTCACCGCCCTTTTCTGGTCGGTTTCCACCTTTAATTCAGTGTTTGTCATTTTAATATGGTTAATTTTATTTTAAGCTCACTCACATTTTCTTAAATATAAGGAAAATATTAAAACATACAAATAAACAATAATGACAAATTATCTTTGGAGAGATTATTTATGTCAGAGTCTAACCAAAGTATTAAAATCCTGATGAAATTTTCTCAACTACCAACATGGCCATAGTTAAGCAGATGTACTATTGTGTAATATAATTTTTAGCCTGTTTCTGTTGTGTAAAATCATTTTTCAGTATTTTAATCTTGATGAGAACATTTATAGACATTTGTTTAAAATATGTAAGTTAAAAATATTATAAAGAATACATTTAAAATAGGGGCTATTTGCATAACCTTTTATGTAAACCTGTATTTTAAGACTACTTTGGGTTTGTGGTGACTAAGTTTTCTTTGATAGTACCATATTCAGAACCTCTGAACTCCCAGTTATTTGGAACAGCTTTATAGAAGGTTCTTATCTCTATAGCCATGTCAAGAGCTGTAAGGCCCTTACCAGATCCAGTTCTACAAATCCTTGAAGAAAGGGTAACATTCATGGACTGCTTGTGCCCCCTGCTGGTTTCCATGGGGCACTGATGATTAAAGGAATTCCTTATTGGTGGGTGACCATATAATTTATTGTACAAACTAGAATATGTGTGGGTGCCATTAAATAATTAAGTTGGAATAAGCAAACAACTGGGGCTTCTTGGAAAACATGGATGTTTTTGTAGCTATTCTGAAGAAACCTGAATGAAAGAAAGAACTTTGAACACATACCTATATTCAATGGACATTTTAATCTATTGTGATCAATCCTAAAACCTAGTCTGCATGTCTGTTTCAGGCTGGGAATGAGAGGAGTCATGTTTGAACTCCAATTGTTGTGTTTAAAGCCAGCAAGAATTCCTAGGACAGAACCTCATGTATACATTATGTAAACTTATGTAAGAGGACCCCAGATTTTTGTGTGTAACTAGAAAGGATAAGTTATGCATAGATGCTTTGACATGTATTTGAAGACAGTTTAAATACCAAAGAATTTTAAAGTGTATTGGCAATTATTTTCTTTTTATATCTCTGTGATTGTGTAGAATTAATTCATGGATCAATTCATTAATTCAACAATTATTTCATTATTACTCTTTTTATGCTAAACCTCATTCTACATACTAATGAGGAGAAGCAGACAAGGTTCTTGATATTCAGAGCTTCCAATAGCTCTAATGGAAAATCGGCACATACTAAGTACTATATATACAAAGAAGGATACTGCAATGAGAAAAACGTATGAAGGAGCCAAGAAATTGGCAGTCTAGATGAGGGGCTGGGTAAGGAAAATTCCTGTACAAGAAGTAAAGAAACTTCAAATATTTATTGGGGGAATTTATTAAAAACATTGAGCTAAGTTGTCCAATCTTGAGAGGGGCAAAAAAATACCAATGGAAGGACTCATAGAAGAAGTTGGACAGGATAGGAGGGGGATGTTTATTGCAAGGTGAGTGCCAGAACCAAAAAGGTGGAAGTTATAAATATTTGGGCCAAGCTGTTATAATTGAGAAGAAGATTAGCTTGAGGAACTGCCTGGTAAGGCTAGCATGCCAAAGATGAATATTAGGGTACAAAAGGAGGTCAGACTCTGAAGCCACTTGAACATACTGAAATAATTACATCAAATGTGGAAAACAGTCTGGATTTTAAAACAACTTCCTACAATATAAGAGACTGTAAATCACTAGTAGGAGTGAATCTCAAAGCAGGGAAACTATGTGAAGAAGAGGCCAATTTATATGCTGCAATGGGTATTTTGAAATTCTAAGTTTAGTAATTCAGCATTGGCTTTCTTATCCTTAGAACAGTAGGTCATGAGGAAGAGAAAATAATTGATCAATACATTCAATAAATGCATGTTAAGGGAGTAATTAACTCACTATTCACTGAAAGAATAAATGAGTGGGGAACACTAGGCTGACACAAGATGCTGAGCATTTTCATCCTAAGTCCCTATGTCACAAGGGCACAGATGTGTTGAACATCTCATAGGTCTAGAGCTCCTGTAGGAAATAATTTGCCAAACCCTTTGTACATAAATCTTCCTCTCTGCCTATCACCCAGGAAAAAAAACTGATTGTTGGCTATGTCATCTGGAGCAGAGCAAAAGAATATTTTCACTAAATACTATTTGAAGGAAAGCACAAAATGGAAAATGATGGGCACAAAGTGACTATTTCAAGGACTTATGATACTTAGAGCTCAGATTCCTCTTCACTTCAAGTACTTAATGAACTGGTGGGAGGAAAATTATAATGCATTTGAGAACCTCAGCTCTCAACTTTACTGGCAAACCATTCCCACCAGTATCCCTGGGAAAAATGTCCCATCAACATATCCTTCCTGAAAATTATCTTCCTACTCTAGACAACGTGTTTTTATGTATGGCTTCTAGGGATATTTCCACATGCTGTCAGTGGATGGATCATGGCTCTTAAATGACATCAGCAGACCTTTTTCTTCCAGGCAGTAGGTAATATGCCTGCAAAGATCTTAGCTACTTATAGGCATTTTGTAAAGTTAGTTAACTTTTAGGATAATTTTTTTCACTTAGGCATTTTATTTCATTCATCTGAAATTGGAGCATTTCCTTGGAGAATTATTCTCTTGCTTCCTGGAAGAAGTATTCCATCCAGCAAGTTTGTTTCAGTAAAACCCAGCATGAATTCCTCTTCTTTCATTCTCACTGGTTTTTCTGGTTTAGAGAAGCAATATCCCTGGGTCTCCATCCCTTTCTCCTCCATCTATGCCATGGTGCTTCTAGGCAATTTCATGGTGCTACATGTGATCTGGACTGAGCCAAGCCTACACCAGCCCATGTTCTACTTCCTGGCCATGCTGGCCCTCACAGACCTGTGCATGGGGCTCTCAACAGTGCACACGGTGCTGGGGATTCTGTGGGGGCTTATTCGAGAGATCAGCTTGGATTCTTGCATCGCCCAGTCCTACTTTATCCATGGTCTGTCCTTCATGGAATCTTCTGTCCTCCTTGCTATGGCCTTTGACCGCTTTATTGCAATTTGCAAACCACTGCATTATTCTTCCATCCTGACTAATTCTAGGATTATTAAAATTGGGCTTGCCATATTAGGTAGGAGTTTTTTCTTTATTACACCCCCGATTATCCGTCTGAAACTCTTCCATTACTGCCGTCCCCACATCCTCTCTCACTCATTCTGCCTCCACCAGGACCTTCTCCGCCTAGCCTGCTCAGACATCCATTCAATAGCTACTATGCCCTGATGCTGGTCATCTGCACTCTGTTGTTGGATGCTTTAATCATCCTCATCTCCTATGTTTTAATCATTAAGTCAGTCCTGGCAATTGCCTCCCAGAAAGAGCGGCAAAAGTCATTTCAGACTTGCATCTCTCATATTTGTGCTGTCCTTGCCTTCTATATTCCTATCGTTAGCCTAACGATGCTGCACCGCTTTGGCAAGCACCTCTCCCCAGTGGTCCATGTGCTTATGGGCAACATGTACATCCTTTTCGCACCTTTGATGAACCCCATCATCTATAGTGTCAAGACCCAACAGATTCGCCACAGAATACTCAGACTCTTTTCTCTGAAAAGACATTGAGAAAATAGTTTTTAAATAAAAAACCAACAACAATAATATAAAAAACATAAATCAATGCAAAAGAATAAGAAACTTCATGAGAATTAGAGCTTTAACCCTGAGTCCATGAATCCTGATTATGAAATTTTAACTGTTGCCAGAGAATCACCAAAAAACAAGTTCCTTTTTCACCTGTGTTTGGAAGTGAGTTTTTTGGGGCCAGATGTAGGTGGACTCCACATACATTATTTAAATTACCTATGAACAGTATGTGTTTGTGTGTATATACCAGAATATGTGTAGGTAGCTCTATTGGTATGACCTTATTCAAGGAAATATATAAAGAATTAAAGTTCTTGAATGAAGTTTCAAGCACTTTCTCTGTAGAGCTCAATTCAAATCAGAGCTCTTCAAGTTTCAAATTCTGGGATTCAGCTAATTAATCTTCAGAATAGAGAAAATGCTCAACTCATAGGAATGTTGTGATAAATGTTAAGACTGGCATGGTTCAATAGAACCATCTAAATTGATAGAGATATTCTATAATATAGAATACTATAGACCAATATGGATCAGTAACTTCACATATGGCTACTGAGTACTTGAAATTAGGTAATACATTTGAGCTACTGAATTTTCTATTTTATTTAAGTTTAATTAACTTACATTTAAATATCAAAGGCCTTTGCATTGGACCATGCAATAACTATTGTATTGAACAGTACATTTATAGACTATAAGCAGGACACATGAAATATGACTTTGGATTCAACGTTTGCCACGTCTAATCCAAATTGGAAGTTTTACCTGCTATGTTTGTAATGTGGACTACACTGCCAGTGGGCTGAAAGTAGATTTTATTCTTAATCCTTTGCCTTTAGTTCTGAAGAGGAGATGTTCTGACCAGATGAATCTGTATACTTATGACTAATTCTGGGTTCAAGAGAAAAAGGCACAAGAACATGCACAAGTTCCTTTCTATACAGACTAGTCCAGTTTTCAAGAGAAGGTAAGAAAGGAAGGAATCAGTTAGGTGTCTGTGAAGAAATAAAGTAAAATAATTGGTTTAATCTCCCTGTAACCTCTTAGGTACCCAAGGAAGAAAAGTGATAGTACTCTTAACTAATTAAAGCACCATCAACTTAAAACTATGTAGATTTTTCTCCTTGTATTTAGGCTTTTTCTTCCTTTTTGTTTCCACTTCATTTAGTTAAGCAGTCTTCTTTGTACTTATTGCCTCAGAGTCTGGAAAGCAAAATTGCAGATTTTGGTTTCCAACAGTTTAAACCTCAAAGTGGGGAACTAATTTCTAGACAGAAAAAAGTGTCTTGGCCAGAAAGATGAATGTAAAAGTGTCCCTAAAATAATAAATTAGGTTATTTGGGCTAGAGTAGAGGTGTGATAAGATGAAAAAGAAAGAAATTTTTTTCCTGATATTTAAAAGGACTTAGTTACATTCTTCCAGAGCTACCAAAACTGAAGAATATGAGGTCTAAAGTAGAGGATGAAAAATGATTATGTTTTAATTTGTAATTTCAAAGTGACTCTTTTTGCCACATAACAATAATAGCTTTCATTCACTAAGTTACTCTGAATGCCAAGTATTGCTCTAGGTGCGTCAATGATGATAAAAGTCTGCATGGTCCATTCTGGAAGACTGGTACATGGCCAGTTTGACAAGCAGCTAACTGAGGAATCTGCTGAGGTCATACAGGTATCTCACAGATAATCCCTGGGCATATATTGCACAATAGTCACAGAAGCCTCACTTCAGTGCTTTGACAGTGCATAAGCACCAGCTTGTGAGAACTGGCCTAACCCCTGGGAAGCAGGGAATACAGCAATACCTGAGGATATGTTTTCCACTAGTCACACATGATGGAATACCAAAATGAAGTTATATTGCTTTATTGGAACAGGGTTATATATGTCTTACACACCTGAGCTCTTGATCTGAGAGTCATGTTTAATATGTTGAGTGGGATGAACAACTTGAGGACTACATATCATGAATGTCTGTGTCTCAGATTGTGACAACCTATAGACTATAAACCAAAAGTTTGAAATAATGGATTTTGAGAATAGAGGTATAAAAATTAGGTGTATTCTGAGAAAGCACTGCATATTTTGGAATAATAATTGAACTATAATGATGAAATTTTTGAAGAACTTCAGAATGTTTTAAAATCCTTGATCTAATAGAGAGAAGTCTGGCAAAGAAAGATGAGGGAAAGTCAGTTGATAAAAATAATTTTGCTATGATTACTAAGGTTTAATTTTATTTTTATTTTTTGTTATTTTATTTTTTTGAGGTGCTGGGAGCCAGGGATTGAATGGGGGACCTCGTATATGGGAAGCCAGCATTCAACCACTGAGCCACATCAGCTCCCCTGAGGTGTTTTTTTCATCTGTTTTGCTTGTTGTTCGTTTTTGTTGTTTTTTTTAGGCGGTACCGGGAACTGAAACTGGAACCTCCCATGTGGGAAGCAGGCTTTCAACTACTTGAGCCATATCCACTCCCCCTATTACTAAGTTTTACCTGGAAAGGGAAAGATTAGAAAGTTTATACATTGGGTTGCTTGATTATAAAAAGTCCCACTCATGGAATAATAACTGGAAGAAGTTCAGAGTCATCAGCGTAGTTCCTGAAAGCTATACCTTGTAATAACTTACAAAAATGTGCAGGAAAGAGTGTAAACTACAATGTAAACTATAATCCATGCTTAGTGGCAATGCTCCAAAATGTGTTCATCAATTTTAACAAACGTACCGCACTAATGAAGGATGTTGTTAATGAGCGAGAGCTAGGGAGTGGGGCATATGGGAATCCCCTATATTTTTTATGTAACATTTATGTAATCAAAGTTTCTTTTAAAAATAAAAAAAGTATATTAAAAAAAAAAAGAATAAATGGGACTCATCATAGTTGTTAAAAGCACTGTCTAGCACTATGCAGGCTTTTGAGAAGCCAGGTAGAGGCATTCTTCCATAGATTCCAGACAGCCAATTTCTAAGGGAAAGGAAAACTGCTGTCCTATGAATCATACAATCCCCTTGAACTGTTGCCATTGTGGTAACCTGCAGGGCCAGTGAGGAAATTACCTTGTAGGGGTTGACCAGACTTCATTATAAGGCCTGAATCCTACTACCCAACTTTGGATGGGAGCAGTCATAAAACAGCCACCCAGACCTTAGGGAAGAACAAGTTCTCCTCTTTGTAGTTAGACTGATATTTCATTGTATACCGTTTCCTTAAAGGAAATCATACCTAACAAAGAGAAAATTAAGGGTTACTGGGAGTGAGGTGACAGAAGTAGTTGTTCAGGAAACCAGAAAGTCTAGTCTTAGTTGAGAATCATTTTGCTTTCATACCAAAGAGCATAGCCCCAATGACTGGGAGAGTCCAGCGATTCTCAGAAAGAAGGGGACAAGGCCGGAGGCTGGAAATGTGCTTTTAGTGAAAAAGAATCTGCTGATTATAAATTCACAGTCAGATGCTCACTACACACTATACTACTCAATTTTCTTAGGACTATTGAAATCTATTGTTAAACAGGTTTAAGAGATTTTCTACCTGAGGCTGGGTCTCATTTCTCCAAGGCATTTGGGTCCACTACTTTGAAAAGGAAGAATCTGCTTCTTTCTAGACTTACAGCATCATTACCATTTGGGAGCTTGTAAGCAATGCATTCCAGTCCTACTGAGTCAGAATCTG
>JAQZBX010101371.1:0-11267 GCA_029593785.1 Cabassous unicinctus
GGTTGAGCCCCGGCTTCCCACTTATATATATATATATATATATATATATGGCTCTCCACCAATCATAGCTGTGACTGCATAGTTGTCAAAAACAGTCGGTACATATTCAGATGGAAATTTGTTGTGTGGGATATCAGCAGGTAAGTTTTTCCAAAGGCTCCATCACCCACAATACACTTAATTGTCTGCATTGCTAAAACAGTTTTTGTTTTTTTTTTTAAATTTATTGAAGTATATCACACATACATATAAACAATGAGTGACAGCAAAAATTGTGAACTTACAAAACAAACATGTATCACATCATAAAGGGCTCTCATACCTCACCCTACCACCAATACCTTGCATTGTTTGGAAACACTGAAACAGTTTTATATCTACTTTAGATATATCAAATTCACCTTGGCTCCTCTGCTGAGGTCCTGGCAGCACTGCCTCCATTTTCTTTTTGACCGTGTAGTCCAGAGGTTCTTAACCAGGGTCTACAGATTCCTTAGGGATCATCAGCGGCTTCGAGAAATTTGTGAACTTCTTAAAACCATCTTACATTTTGTGGGTGGAAGAAAATATGAATTTTTCAGAGGAGAGGGTTCATCTTTTTCATTAAATTCTCAAAGAGGTCTCCAATGCGAACAAGGTTAAAACTAATTCACATGGGCTTTATTCAACTAGGGTTTGTTTTTTAAATTTTCTAACCACGGCCTAGGGAGAGAATCAGATATGAGCAAAGGAATGCAGCAGTTCATATCAGGAAATAATAATAACACTAATACTTCAGTAATTACTCTTTTCCTCTGTGCTGATGGAGACATAGATCTGGCTTTGGTAAAACCAAAAAAAAATAAATAAATAAAAAATGTCCAATGATTTGTACTGAGACCAAGAGGATGCATCTGTTTCCTGAATCAACCAGATCAAATGAACACGGCATCAGAAGCTGCCTGGGCTGAGACTATTTGCTTCCCAAGAAAGATGAGGCTGCTACATTCAAAGGCGAAAAAGAAGAGTAAACCCGAGCAAGGGAAGAAATATAACCTCTAGTTCGGCCTGACGCCATCAGATTTTTTCACATGGTGCTAAAGACTGCTTATAACAGGTATTGTTTCTAAAGTGTCTGTAGAGTAACCCTGTTTGTTGAAATCGTTATGGGATGAATTGCCTTCTAAAACCCTTCAAGAGTGTGAGTAGACTTTAGCTCAGTCTGACTGATTTCTTTCATCAAGTGCTACATTGTATCCTGCCACCCACCTCTGTACCTTTCCCCAATCACCACCCAACCATGGTCAGGCTCTCTTGCCTCTGCACCTTCGCATTTTCTGTTCCTTCTGTTTGAACGCCCTTTACAGCCTCCTCCCCCTGGCCATCTCCTCCTCTCCCCAAGGGACATCTCCTTTAGGGAGCTTTCTTTAACCTGGAGTGTCTGCCCTTGATAGTTCCATAGTATCCCGTGCATACCCTTACCCTAGCTTGAAGCAAACCTTTCTTCTGTAAGCTCCTTGAGGGCAGGAACCGCGTCCTTCACCTTAAATCTCTAAGTGTGCCTCACACATAACAGGTTTTTACTGAATAGGCATGAAATGAATAAGTGGTTAATTTCCCCCCAGTGCCTAAATAAGGGTCATTATGTAATAGACCCTTGTGCGAATATTCTGCTATTTAGGGTACAATATTCCTTTTTCCTCATTTTATTCCTTAGAACCTGTGGATTTTAAAAATACTGACCTCTCAGTATCAAAATGTTCAGTTTAACACTCTTCACCCATATCAAAGGAGCTCTAAGCAAAAAAGAAAAGCATATTTGATCCAACTCAAGAAAACAGATTAAGTAACATGAAAAACGAAAGACAAATTTTGGATTTTAGTCTCAGAAAAGCTCTGTTTCCTTTTTCTTAAGAACACCACCGTGATGTTCAGGAAAAATGGTCATCGTTGGCCATTTTTTGAAATCTGCTACCTCTGATGTATCCTTTATCTGGTTTTCCAAGGGGCTGAATCAGGGCTGCAAATTCAGCCATAATAATATTCAACTCTAAGTTCAAGATATATGGTTACAAAACACATAAAGCTTTTAACTGCCTGCCTCTAAGAAGGGCAATGTTTGGAAAGAGAAAAGGAAAATGGACCAGAGGTCACTGGCTTCAGTAATTCTTGGTGACTGGGAAGACCTGAGCCTGGTCTCCTACTTGCTTAAGGTGCTTAAAGCAAATGAAATCAATCAAATCACATACAAAACGAAATACTTTGATCCCAGAATGAAATGAAATAAATCCAAATTCTTAAAGAATAGAATAGCTGCCCTCTTTCCTGGAAGGAAGCAGCTGAACAGAATGACCAGCTGATGCTAGAATTCTATGGTTCCTTTTTCATGTTGGAACGGTATGAAATCATAAGTTTTTAGAGTCAAGAGGGACTTTGAAGATCAGTTACTCCAAGCTCTCACTCTATGCATCTTGTTTGACTCATCTCTCTCTGTCATTATATCCCTGGTGAGCACAGGTGGAATCCAACCCGAAATAGGTTCCTCAGAACCAAAGTCCTCTGAATATTTGCCCCAAGATCATCTGGTCTAAATGTCTTCATTTCTCCCACAAGAAAGATGATATCTAAATATAGGCTCCCCACAGATTCGTCCAGTGCTTTATGATTTACAAAGTATATTCTCATCTCAGTTACTAATTTAAAAAGGAATGACTCAATGGCTCCTTCAGGGTCACCCAGCAGAACCTGGACCAGAGCTCCTGGACTAATGATGCTCTTTTTCTCCCTCACCATGATCCTTCTTACTGAAAATTAATCCACAATGCTATTTGTATGATCCTGAGCAGCAGGGTTTGGCCATTTCCAGGGATAATATGGAGGCAAGTTAAAGATTCTGATGTTTGACAATGAAATTAACACATCCTCTCACGAGGGGGGCACATTGCACACAGCCCTGAAACAAGGAAAAGGTTAAAGAGGTATTTCAAAGCTGAGGAGAAACCGGTAACTCCTCTGCCAGTGGTGCTTGGCCTCATTTCAAAGCACTTCACAGGCTTTTGAGGGAGGACGTGTTGTAAACAATGCTTCTCAAACTTTAATGTGCACGGAGTCTTCTTGGGATCATGGTAAAATGCAGATTCTGACTTGAGTGAGGCTTGAGATTATGCGTTTCTAACAAGCTTCCGGGACTTGCCAAGGCTGCTGGTCCGTGGGCCATGTTTTCAGCATCAAGTTGTAAGGAAAGAACATCCATCAGCATAAGATTTGCATCCAAGTCGCAGCTCTGCATTTCTGAGCCGTATGAACTTGGGCAAGTCTCACTTTGATTCTGTTTTCTCATCTGTAAAATGAGGGTTATACTCACATCTCCACATGCACCAAGAGCCTTTGTCTGCCCTCCCTCTTCTGGAATTCTACCCTAAGCAAAGGATCATGGGGGGGTGGGGGGGTGGGGGGGGCGGCTTTTTGACCAAAGATGTTCATCACAGTACATTTTGTAATAGTGAAAAACAAGAAGCACCCTAAATAGCCAAAATTAGGGAAACATTTCAGTAAGCTAGGATATATCCATTGAATCAAATATTAAGTAACCATTTAAAATCACATCTAAGGAAAAGATACAAGAACATGGGAAAATGTCCAAGCAATAACATAAAGTTTTAAAAGCCAAAATACAAAATTGCACATCTGGAACAATATCTTTACTAAATATATAAAATCCTTACTCTGGCTGATTCACAGGAGCACTGAGGATAAAATGAGGTAGCAATTGATAATTCACTGCCTAACTATGAGGTATTATCATAATTATTTTCTAGTGACATTGAGAAAATCCAGGTCAGGTCTTGTGTCCGGCTTTGGCAGCCTGCCCTAATTCTGCAACATAACATTTCCTAGAAGGGCCAGCTCCCATATGAAAAGTCCTTCTTAGCCAGAAGTGTTCATTCTATATTTAAAAAGATGAATCGCAGAGGCAAAGAATGTATGTTTCCTATTCTTGTTGTTACCCTTGAGAAAGGGCAAAGAGGGGACAATTTTTAAAGAGCTTTCTGGGGCAGACTGTTTAAAAGAGGAGGTTTGAGGGGTAGAAGACAGTGTGGATTTAAGATCAGACAGACTCAGGTTTGAATCCTAGATTTCTCATTTATTGCTTATGGAACCTTACACAAGCTGAACAACAGTTTCTCTGAGCTTCAATTTCCAAATCTGTAAAGCAGCTCAAATAGTTGTTTGAGAATTAAATGAAATGAATTCATGAGAAATGCCTAATACCATGTCTAGTATATGGTAGATTCTCCCTCTCACAATAAGTGGTAGCTAATTGTGGTGGACAGGCCCTAGGGTGCCCCAAGTTCATGCTCTGTATAATCCCCTCTCCTTGAGTGTGGGTGGGGGGTAACTTCCCTGTAACCAATAGAGTATGGCAAAGGTGATGGGCTGTCACCCCTGTGATTATGTTATGGTAAGATACATAAAGCTCTGTACTGCTAGCACATACTAGAGAGACCCTCTCTCCATTGCTGGCTTGGAAGAAATAAGCTGCCATGTTGTAAAAGGCCAATGGAGAGGGTTATGTGGCAAGGAACTGTGGGCAGCCTCTAGGAGCTGACAATCAGCAAAAAGACAGAGACCTCAGTCCTACAACCATAAGGAAATCTACCAACAACCTGAATGCACATGGAAACTAATTCTTCCCTAGTCAAGCCTCAGATTAGAATGCAGCCTGGCTGACACCTTGATCGCAGCCTGCTGAGACCCCGAGCAGAAGACCCAGCTAAGCCATGCCCAGATTCTTCACACACAGCACTGTGAGAGAACAAGCATGTGCTGTTTTAAGTCCATAGATTTGTGGTAGTTACACAGCAGTAGAAAAGGAACTCACTTCTATAAAGCAGATAGCTAACACTCATCCTTCACCTATTGCTTGCAATGAACAAGCTCACCTGCATTCCACCAATGTTTACTGAGCACCCACCATTCTGCTGGGGCAGAATCAAAGAAGCGGAGACAGAACCTGCCCTTGATTAGCTCAGTGAGAAGAGGAGGCAAAGAGGACAATAAAAGATTACAAGGAAGAGCAGTAAGTGGATGGTGAGATAGTAGAACTTCACAGGGGTAACATTTCAGCTAGACCAAGCAGGAGCTGGCTGAACTAGGAATTAGCCAGGCAGAGAAGAGGAGGAAAGGCATTCCAGGCTGGTGGACTGGCATATGCAAAGGCATGGGTGGTGGGGGTGGGGTGGGGTTACAAATAGTATCTCAGGAAAACCAAATCATTGATGAGGGAACTTCTCTCCTGATAGAAGTAGATTTCTGCATTCCAGCTAATAAATGTAGAAGGAAGTATAGATTTAGAACACCACTGTTTTATAATTCCAAATCTCTGATTAAACAACCAATCCAGGCAATGATCATAAATGGTTGCTAAAAAAGAGACCACTGGACACCAAAAAGTGCTTTTGAAAGAAGTACATCCATAAAACGTTCTTGCCAAAACCGAACTGAATTAGGTAAAGCCTGTAGAGCTGTGCTGTGCAGAATGGTAGCCACTAGCCACAGGTGGCTACTGAACTTGAGATGTTGCTAATCCAAATTGAGATGTATCATAAGCATAAAACATACACTGGATTTCAAAGACCTCGTATGAAAAAAAGAAGGTAAAATATCTCATTAAAATCTTTTATATTGATATATATTCAAATAATATTTTAGATATATTGGGTTAGAGTCTTGAAATTAATTTTATCTTTTTGTTACTTTTTAAATTTGGCTACCAGAAAAATTTAAATTACTTATTTGGTTCACATTTCCTTTCTATTGGACGGCACTGCTCTAAACCTAACTATCAGTGTAAAGGAAATACAGGGGACAGACAAACATGCTAAACAACACCACAAGGATGTTACCAACAAAATTTAGAAGGCAGGGAAGCAGATGTGGCTCAAGTTGACATATGGCAGGGTGAAGAAGGGACAAGGCATGAAATTTAAAAGTTAGCATGGGACCAGATGGTAGAGGACCTAATATACCATACTAATACACACCAATATATTTGGATTTTACCTCCATAGGTTTGTGTATCACAAACCTTACTGTGCCTCAGGATCATGTGGGGGAGCATAATAAAAATACAATGTAGTGACCCTGAGTTATTTTTGTTATATGGGACATGGGGACACTGCCCCTCTCTCCCTCCATATGGATACACCACCCCAGTCAGATGGACAGGGGATTCAGGAATAGCCACTGGAACCAAATTTCCTGGCAATAGTAATTTGTCCAAAGGGATGAGAACATAACATCAGCAGGACCAATGAATGTCTTTCTCTGAGACTGATACATGAATAATAGATGAAATAACTTCTCTTTTGAATGGCATTAGGAAGCTGGAATTCTGTAAGCCTGGAGCTATCAGAAATCTTCCCTGGACACACAAAGGAAGACAGTTTGTATTAGGAAAGTGGGGTTCTTTTTTTTTTTAACTTTATTTTGTACATTTAATAATTGAAAATATAAACAATTCAAAACCAAAAAGAAAACACAGTTGAATAAAAACATACATTTCTCTATTAAATGTACTGGATATATATAATTTTTTTTGAATCATACAATATGTTACACAATATATTTGGTTCATAGTAACGCAATCATACAGGATTTGTCCTTTTGTGTCTGGCTTGCTTTACTCAACATAATATCCTCCAGGTTCATCCATGTTGTCGTATGCTTTACTACTTCATTTCTTCTTACAGCTGCATAATATTCCATCGTGTGAATACACTACAGTTTGTTTATCCATTCATCTGTTGATGGACACCTGGGTTGTTTCCAACTTTTGGCAATCATGAATAATGCTGCTATGAACATCGGTGCGCAGATGTCTGTGCATGTCACTGCTCTCAGTTCTTCTGGGTATATACCCAGTAGTAGTATTACAGGATTACGTGGCAAGTCTATATTTAACTTCTTTAGGAACTGCCAAACAGTCCTCCACAGTAGCTGTACCAATCTAAAGCAGGGGTTCTTAACCTTTTTTGTTCCACGGACCCCTTTGCCAGTCAGGTGAAAACCACAGACCCCTTAATAAGTCAACACTATACTGTATATTATTTAATAAATATATCACACCCACACCAACATGTCCCCACAAGAATAATTGAATTTCAATTCAAGCTCATAGACCCCTTGTTAAGAACCCCTGATATAAAGGGAGCAGAGCCAAATTATGGAGAGAGACTGATGACACCATTTGATCAGGCAATTTATTAATACCATATTTTATTTGATCCAATAGATCTAAATATTATTTCAACATGTAATCAATATAAAACACCATTAATGAGATATTTTTCTCTCTTTTTTTCATGCTAAATCTTTGAAAAACGGTGTCTATTTTCCACATACATCATTTCAAGTGCTTAATAGCCAAATGTAGCTAGTGGCTGCCTTATTGGCAGCACAGCACTAGATCCAATCATACTGAAGCCAGTTCTACCCTCCACGAACTTCCTAGTCCGAGGAAATAATGAATTCCTTTTTTGGCCTAAGCCAGTTTGCGGTTAGTTTCTGTCACTTGCAACCTAAAGAATCCAGACAAACACAAGCAGAAGGAGTGACATAATCAGATTTGGGTTTTAGAAAAATCACTTCTGGCAATTGGTTTGGAAGTTGAAGCAGGAAGGCAAGAGATGAGTACACAGCCACCCCCAGGCCTGACCAGGCCACACACAGATCAGTGGTGCCGATTCCCCAAGCTCTTGTGCCATTCCCAGGCCACTGGGTGTAAAAGGAAAAGGAAGGGATGTGGGCATTTGCTGACGCTGAGAGCCGGGTCTGCTCCCTTTGTGCTCCTTGCCCAGGAGGGCGTATTTTTGGGAAGGGGTGTGTTTTCAAAGTAGGGAGGAAGGCGCCACCCCATTGGAAAGAATCTGCCACCCTGCCTTCCAGCTGAAATATCAGATAGAGGCTGTTCTTCTCCTGAGGCAGCAGGGAAGTGGAAGTTTTTTTTTTTTTTTTTTCATGGATTGTATGAAAGAACATGATGTCTTAAGCTCACAAAGGGAAAAAAGATAAGGGAAAAGTGGCAAGTTAGAAAGTCCATTGTTTATGTTATCTCTGTTATTTTAGAATTTAAAAAATAAGTATGGCAGACTGGGCTCACACTTCATGCCAACCCACTCCCAAATAGTTGCTTTTATCCCTTTTCCTTGGTTTTGCATTTTGGCAGATGGTTTCCCCTGGGCGTTGTCTGGCATTCAGTGCAGCATTGCTTGGCTAAGGAAAAGAACAGGAGGCCCACTGAGTCAAGCAAGGGAGTGGTGGGGGGAAAAAAAAGATCTCTCTGAACTCTTGAGACATTCAGAAACCATTGCCAGGTAAGTACCACTGTGCATTCTTTTCCAGTGGGAACATGAACAGCAGGATTGGAATCACAGTGCAAGAGTTTCAAATGGAAACATTAATGGAGAGTTTGGGAGTACCAGGGAGGGCAGCGAGCTGGCTCCCAGCAAGCCCTCAACACTGGTGAATATACCTCAGGCCGTGTGCGGCCTCAGCCCAGTTCCTCAGAATCCTGGTGGTCAGTGTGTCAGGGCAGCTTTAGCTCTTAGGGCAGGCGCACATTTGCTAAGATTGCCCCTGCCGGTGGCTGATGATGCGATAGACTTTGGCTAGTGGAACTGGGGCTTCGACACTTCACCTAGCCAGACGCTCCAATACATAATCATAATAGTAAAAGTAATAATAGCTCTCATTTTTTGAGCACCTTCTATGTGCAGGTAACTATGCTAAGCACTTTTCACATAATCTGAAGTAGGGACTATTATTAGCCTCATATTACAGATGCAAAAATGGAGACACAAGAAGTAATTTGCCCAAGGTCATGTGTCTACTCCCCACCTGGCCCTTGACTGGAATTGAACCCCTATGGACAGAAAGTTGACAGAAAACTTGGGTGAGAGACTTCATGGGCACAAGTAGAGGTGCAGGTGGAGGACACTGCATTCTCCTCACCTATGCCCAGAACACAGCCCTTCTCCTCACCTGGAAGACAGGTGGTTTTAGAAGCCTGGGGAGCTGGCCTCCTACGCACACTCTTTGAGGCTTTGGCCAAAGTGAGGCTCCATCATCTGGCTTCGTGGGCAGGGGCCCTGGACAAGTGGAAGCCAGAGTTGAAGAGGAAGATCAGTCTGACAGACTGGTTTGAGAGAGCGTATGAGGTGCTTCTCTGGGGGCGTGCTGAGTTATTGGGAACACTTTGGTGGTGGAGGCTAAGCTCCTACTTGAGCATGTAGGGGCCTGCAGCCAGAGTAAATATGTAACTGACTGCCATTTGCATTTTCTGGTTCATGAAGCCAGGTAAATGAAGGTGACACACCATGAGAAGGAATTGCCTTGGGGTCCCAAATACCCAAATACCAGGCATTCTTTACCTGAAGGTGGACTCACAGAGGACACCGAATCATAATCCATTTGAATGTCACTTCCTCAGAGACACCCCCTCTCGCCCCCTCCTCCCTTCCTCTCTTTCGGCACTGTCTCACTGTAATACATGCACAGCACACTCCAATTCTCTTTTTTTAGCACTTATCACAATTGGAGTTGACTCATCCTTTGTTGAATGTCTGTCTCCTCTGCTGGACTGTCAGCTCCATGAAGATAGGAACTACATCTTTTGGTTCTCTGTGGACACCTCACATAATATCAGAGTCTAGGAGACATTCAGTAAATATCTCTGCTCCCCAGCACACACAGCTTCTCAAGTCATATTCTTCTTCATCACCCATTTGCTATTCTGCAGGCAACTTCCACATTGTCAAATCCAATGGGCTCTTTCAGCTTTGATCTTACTGGATATCAGAGGTTTAAAATGCTTTAAAATAGAAGTTCTAGGCTTCCATTATATTTCATACGCCTAGTTTCTCTTTCCCTACCTCTCCAGTCACTTCTCAATTTCCTTGGCAATTCCTTCTCTAACTGATTGAGAAATGCTGGAGTCCTTCCTTTCTTCCACTCTTCCTTAGAATATTTGAGTGTCTACTGTGTGTTGGGAATTAGCAGTGAACAAAAGATACAAAATCCCTACCTCACAAAATTTATATTTTCCTGGATGGGAGATGGCCTATAAACAAATAAACAAGTAAATATGTATTATGTAGATAGTCATTTGTTTACAAATAAACAAGTAAATATGTATTATGTAGGATAAGGGGGACTGAAGAGCGGGGGACAGTGTTGCTATTTTTTAGTAGGGTGGTCTGATAAGTTTACATTTGAACAGAAAACTGAAAGTAGAAGAGGAACAAGCAGGGTTGTTATTTGAAGGGCTTTCTAAGCAGATCACAGTAAGTGCAAAGGTCCTGAGGCAGAATCAAGTTTAATGTGTTTGAAGAATAGCAAGGAGGCTTGGAGCAGAATGAAATGAGGGAGAGTGAGTACTCTGCAGGCAATGAGGGTAAGGGATACAGGTCATAAAGAGCCTGATAGACAATTTTAATCTGAGTGAGATGGGCAGCCAATAGAGCATTGGGGCAGAGGAGTGACATGATCTTACTAATGCTTTAACAGGCTCACTCTGGCTACAGTGTTGAGAAGAGGCTGTAGGAGAGCAAGGGTGAAAGTAGGAGGCTATTGCAACAACCTAGGTTAGAGAAGAAGGTGGCTTGGTCCAGTGAGGTAGTAGTGGACATAATGAGAAGTGGAGAATTATGGATATCTCCTGAAGGTAAGATTTGCTGTCAGATTGCATATGGGGACCTTCCAGGATCGCGTCTGGAGAATGGCTAGTATTCTACCAGCTTCGGAGATGGGAGGGAAAGCAAGCCTGGCAGAGATGCCCATTCCATTCCCAGTTTACTCAGTAGCTGGCGATTGGAAGATACTCTGCAACAGTGTTCAAGCCCTGGGCAGGAAAGCCTTCTTCCGCGACTCTTCTTAGACATGGTTCTGCCTCTTTCTTGAAGGCATCATGGCTGCCCTCAGACCCCTTGTGAAGCCCAAGATCGTCAAAAAGAGGACCAAGAAGTTCATCCGGCACCAGTCAGACAGATATGTCAAAATTAAGCGTAACTGGCGGAAACCCAGAGGCATTGACAACAGGGTGCAGAGAAGATTCAAGGGCCAGATCCTGATGCCCAACATTGGTTATGGGAGCAACAAGAAAACGAAGCACATGCTGCCCAGCAGCTTCTGAAAGTTCCTGGTCCACAATGTCAAGGAGCTGGAAGTGCTACTGATGTGCAACAAATCTTACTGTGCTGAGATTGCTCACAACGTTTCTTCCAAGAACC
>JAQZBX010101372.1:0-11265 GCA_029593785.1 Cabassous unicinctus
CCCTTTCCCCAATGCACAGCTACACTATGAAAAGTCTGTAGGCCTCTTTGGGGAATGTTGGGAGGAAGAGTAATGGTATAAATTTTTGGCAGTTAACAGGATCCTTCACCAAGGGGACTTGGCTTTCCCCTCATTCAAGCAACCCTGGATGTGTAAACTGTCTCAAGTCTGGGAATTGATTAAGGGACTGTGATTCTGTTTCTGTAATTCAAGTTGTGTTTTGTTCTCTTGATTTAGAACTGTTCTGCTTATACAGATCAAGTAGGAATTTAGTAGACTGCCCATCTAATTTACTACTAGGTACACCATGATCTCTTAGCCAACACCATAGCTCTATGCAAATCAGACTATTTTGATTGCTTCTTTGAGTTTGCCTTTTGTGGTAGCAAGATTCTATTTCCATGACAGCAGTTCTGATAGTTCTATCTCACCTACAAAGAAGAGCAATCACAGAGCTCTTCAGGGAAGATGGAGTTAGTCTCATAAATTTATTTCTCACAGTAATTGTTAAAGGTATGTCCTCTGGACATTACTGGGATGGGTTGGCAGATCTTAAATGGTGAATCCTTTCTAGCATTCCAATCTCTTTAAGCCTGTGGATCCCCTTATCTACAGTAAACAAGGGTAAATTGGGCATCTTGGCCCCAGACATTTGAGGCCATCTTTTGGTCCATGTATCAGCCCACCACCTAAACAAACTGTTAAAGCCCTTTTTAACCTTTCAAGCTACAGCATTGCATCCAGCATCTCTGCTTGCTGGGCCAATATCAGTAAATTCAGCCTGATCCAACTTTATGCTCCTTCCACCATTATCCCACATCCTTAATATCCATTCCATATACATTCCCTTGATTTATATCTATATAAATTGAAAAACTCATGCTGTTCTTTTAGAATATAGTATACTTTCTCATGGGTCACACTTTGTACTTTGCCTTTGGGAGCTTGTGAGTTTAGTCTAGTTATAGGTCTTAAAGAGGAGAGGTGTGCTGGGGGTTAAAGAGAAGGATTAGAAATGTCTTGCAAGCTACTGAACCCAGGACATTCTTTGCATTTTCATCTGGTGAGACAGAATTAATTTCTTCATACAGGGTTTGGATGGTAGACTACTCAGGGCAGGATGGAAGTTGGGCAGTACAAGTTTGAGTTTGCTGGTAACTTCCTCAGGGCAGGGAGGAGTTCTGGACTCCTTGCTGCACGCTGGAGGATGGGTGAAAACAGCCTGATGCCTGACATTGCATGGTCTCCATAGGGCAGGCTTTTACAGGTTTATCTGGGAAAGTCTCAGCAAAATTTAAGCTTTCAATGTCCCCACTCATATCATCAACCCTCATGTCTCCATCCCAATCTTCATGATTCCACTCCTTTCCAATCAATGCCCTCACTTTAACAGCAGACACTCTGCAAGTTTGAGATTTTAGTTTCCTTTGTACTCTGCTACTCATACAATGAGACTGAGTCTGGTTTTTAGAGATCTCAAGTCTGCAGCTGCACAAAATAAGATTTTCTTTCAAAGTACACTTAGAAACTTTCACAACATTCCTGCAGCACTTATGTTGCAAATTTGAAGCCCTCAGCTCAGATCTTTCTTTTGTAACTGTAGCCAGCATATTTAGGAACATCTAACCAATATCACTGTAACTTTTAAGTCCACAAAACAGTGCTAAAAACACTCTCACACAGATCCTTCACTCTTATAAGCATGGAAGTAGTCATATCCAGTGGTGATATTTTGCATATCTCTATTGACAACTCATGCCATGGACTCAGGGGCCTTTTGGTTATTGGAAACAGTTATTACTGCTTTTGAATCTAATCAGTGTAGAGAGCCAATTGCAAAAATCCCAGAACCAATTCAGAAATCCCATTTTTAAGTTTCTCTTTATCAAGAACCGCTCCTGATGCCAAGCTGTATTAGTTACAGAGTTTCTAGGGAAACAGGACCATCTGGAGATATCTGTAAATAGTATGAAAATTTATAAAATCCTCTCATGTGACCATAAGCATGCACAAGTCCAAATTCTCCAAGGCAGACTCCAAATCAGGGACTCATGTAGGTCCTTGATAAATTCCAAGGAGATGCTGGTTGTCTGAAGTAGAGATGGGAATTCTCTCCTTGTATACTGAAATCAGTTCCCTTTTTAAGGCCTTCAATTGATTGGATGAGACATCACTCATGGCTGGTGACATTCTTCTTAGTTGATTGTAGATGGAATCAGCCATCTATGCAATAAACTCATCGATCATCAAATGCCATTAAATGCCCTTGTATTACAATTAGCCCAATGCTTTCTTGGCCAGACAACCAGGTACCATTATCTGGCCAAATTGTCACCTTAGGCTAACCATCTCAGACGGGGATTAAAAAATACCAATAAAGAAGATAAGAATGTGGATATATTGAAGAAATATTGAAGAAAACCTGTAATAAATCATCTTAAAAGTGCCCAAGGAGAAGGAAATAATAGAGATAATAGAGAAATAATAAAGATAATGGATAATAGAGATAATAGATAATAATAGAGAAAGAATTAAAGGACATTAGGAAAACAATGAATGAACAATATGAGAGTCAACAAAGAGATAGAAATCCTAAAATGGAACCATACAGAACTCCTGGAGTTGAAGACCACCATAACTGAAATGAAAAATTTTCAAGAAGGGTTTCAAGAGAAGATTGGGGCTGGCAGGAGAAAGAATCAGACACTTGAAAGATGTCTGGCTCAGGAACAGAAAATAAAAAGAAATATTAGTATAAAAAGTAGCCTAAGGCACATATGGGACCAATATTCACATTATGGGAGGTTCAGAAGGAAAAGAAACGAGAAGAAGGGATAATCAAAGAAATAGTTACTTCCCAAGCATAACAATAGATGTGACTATGCACATCCAAGAAGCTCAGTGAACACCAAAACAGGATAAACATGAAGATAATTACATCTCAAATTCAAAGATACAAGTAAGTTGATGGTGAAAGCAGGGAAAAATATACCATATTGTAGCAGGCTAGTAAAATAGGGAATTAATAGATGGATCTGGAACCTGGCAAGAAGTCCACATGGATATAAATACCCCCAAGATGGCTGCTGGAAGACCCTCATGTGAATCCCATCTGCAACAAGATTTCCTCTGGAAGACAGAAGAAGCCCCAGATATTCTCCAGGGACATTATCATTGGGCCCACCTTGGGGATTGATGGGTGGAGTAATCAATCAAAGCAGCAAACAACTGGAACTCCTCCCATGCCATTAGCAAAGAAGCAGAACAATCAATGGTTCAAAAAGCAAGCACAAAGGCCAAACCTCTCCCTTTCCCTCTCCCTCTCCCTCTCCCTCTCCCTCTCCCTCTTCCTCTCCTTCTTCCTCTTCCTCTCCCTCTCCCTCTCCCTCTCCTTCTCCCTCTTCCTCTCTCTCTCTTTCTCTCCTGCCTTCTGTGCCCTGCTTTCACCATGTCCCAAGATGGATCAACATGCAAGTAAAACCTGGGCATTTATAATCTATAATGGGAAATTGTAGTCTATAAATCAGCCCTCTTTATCGCTCTTCAGCCCCTTCCTATCTATCTGGGACCTATGATCTGTTATTTTCTCCCATTTCTCGTCCCACCATTCCTTAATAAATTACTGGCCTAACTAACCTAACATGCTCTTGAAATTCATTTCTGCAGCATAGTCAAAAAACCTAGACAAAATCCAGTATCAATACAAGTAATATTCAAAAAAGAGCTGGGGTAGGAGAACTTCTGGTGAAGATATGGTAGATTTCTGGTACTCAATCCTTCCACTGAAGCAACTATTAAATAGGAAGTAACTATCTGAAGCAACCACTCTGAAACTCCAGAGGCCAGAAGAACAGTTTACAGCATCAAGGGAAGTGTGGAAAGAAGTGACTGTTGAACTATGGAAACAACTGTAAATGACTGTCTCTGCATGATGGCTACTGGTGACCATCCCTCACTCATGCTGCAGGCTGCCATGGAGTCCAGTCCTTGGCTAGCTTCTCATGACAGAAAGGAACATAAAAATTCTCTTACCCAAGTGCAAGGGTAGGTATGACCAATCAACTATCATGGCTTTTAATTTGTTAAATTAAACACTGTTTCCAGTGTTTAAGGGCAGCTCTGAGGGCAGCTATTGTTTCAACTTGACCTGGAAAAAGTTGGCATCAAACAATGTTTCAACCCTATTCAGGACAAACATGATGGCAAGTATTGTTGCAACACCCCAGACAGAGAAAGAGGCAGTGGAGACATCTTAATCATGTTTAGTCTTCCTATCCATGAACAGGAACTATTGTTCCATTTTTTTACATCTTCTTTGATTTCCTTTAACAGTGTTGTGTAGTTTTCTGCATATAAGTCATTTACATCTTTTGTTAAATTTATTCCTAGGTATTTGATTCTTATAGTTGCTATTGTAAATGGGATTTTTTTCTTTATTTCTTCCTCAGATTGCTCATTATGGGTGTACAGACATGCAAATGATTTTTGCACATTAATCTTATAACCTGCCACTTTACTGAACTCATTTATAAGTTCTAGAATCTTTGTTGTAGATTTCTCAGGGTATTCTATGTAAAGGATCATATCATCTGCAAATAGTGAAATTTTTACCTCTTCCTTTCCAATTTGGATGTCTTTCATATCTTTTTCTTGCTGAAGTGCTTGAGCAAGTACTTCTAACACAATGTTAAATAAGAGCAGTGACAGTGGGCATCCTTGAATTGTTCCAGATATTAGAGGGAAAGCTTTCAGCATTTTACCATTGAATATGTTAGTTGTGGGTTTTTCATATATACCCTTTATAAGGTTGAGAAAGTTTCCTTTATTCCTCTCTTGTGAAGTGTTTTTATCAGGAAAGGCTGCTGTATTTTGTTGGATGTTTTTTCTGAATCTATGCAGATGATCATGTGATTTTTTTTTTCCTCTCAATCTGTTTATGTGGTGTATTGCATTGATTTTCTTATGTTGAACCATCCTTGCATACCAGGGATGAAATCCACTTGGTCATGGTGTATAATTCATTTGATGTGTTGTTGAATGCAATTAGCTAGTATTTTTGTTGAGAATTTTAGCATCTAGATTCAAGAGAGATTGGTCTATAGTTTTCCTTTCTTGTGGCATCTTTGGCTTTGGTACTAGGGTGATGTTAGCATCATAGAATGAGTTAGGCAATGTTCCCCTCACTTCTATTTTCTGGAAGAGTTTAAGCAGGATTGGTGCTAGTTCTTTCCAGAATGTTTGGTAGAATTCACCTGTGAAGCTGTCTGGTCCTGAACTCTTCTTAATATGGAGGTTTTTGATGATTAATTATATCTCATTATTTGTGATTAGTCTGTTGAGTTCATCAATTTCTTCTATTTTCAAAGAAGGCTGCTTGTGTGTTTCTAGGAATTTGTCCATTTCCTCTAAGTTATCCATCTTGTTGTCATACAATTTTTCAAAGTATCCAATTATGATAATCTTTATTTCTGTAGGGTCAGTGGTGAAATCCACTTTCTCATTTCTTATTTTATGTATTTGCATTGAATCTCCTTTTTTCTTTGTTAGTTTAGCTAAGGGCTTGTCAATTTTGTTATTCTTGAAGAACCAAGTTTTGGTTTTGTTTCTTTCTTCTAGTGCTTTCTAATTTTCAATTTCATTTAGCTCTGCTCTAATCTTTGTTATTTCCTTCTTTCTTTGTCCTTTGGGGTTAGTTTGTTGTTCTTTTTCTAATTACTCCAGATGCACAGCTAGATTTTTAATTTTAGGGTACGCTGACAAGGCATCAAACTCCTGAATCATCTACCCTGGCTGTAGTGTCTGGATGTTTGTAGAGCCCTCAGGAGCCCCACTATTTGTGGTTGTATTTACTTTGCAGTCAATGAGCTCCTGCTGAGACATGCCTAAGCATAACCTCTGGAAAGAGCTCCGGACTCACTTTGAAGTCTCTTAGCCATATAAACTCATTTGTCTATTTTTTCCCTTTTTGGCCAAGGTCTTTTCCCAGTTGCATTGATAGTTGGTGCTTGGTAGTAATCTCATGGTGCTAGGGAGAGTGTTGGTAAAATTATGGATGCTAAAGATATTTCTGATGAGGCCTTAGAAATGATTAGTGTGTCATTGCAAAATGGAAAGAATGCAATCATTGCTTTAAAGTGTCAGAGAACTTTGGAAAATTGACTTCTGGTGTTAGATGGAAGGCAGAATTTTGAAGTGATGAGTTTGGATATTTGATGAGCTTTCAAAACTAGCTGTGGAAAATGCTGCATGGCTTCCCCTTGCAGCTATTAGCAAAAGGTGAAAGAAAAGAGATAGGTAAGAACTGATCTCCTGGACACAAAGAAACCAGAAATTGATAGATTGAGAAATTCCAGGCATCCAGAAAATGAGTTCCTACAGAATAGTGCCCCATGTGATGACTTAGCTGAACTTGGAATCAGCCAGTCATTTGAGTGCAAGTGAGAATTGGAAATGCAGTTATCCAAAGGATTTGTGCAAAGTCCTGTTATCTGACGGGTGGGAAACCTGTGAACTTCATGTGAAGCCAACAAGCATTTTGTGAGAGCTTTGTGATTGAAACCAATGTCAGCCTGGACTGAAGTGGACAGAAAAGGGAAAATTGAAGGAAAAATGTCTTCAAGGGCAAAACCGTGGAAGCTGAGGTCTGGACTTATGGCATTTTGGGGGCCAAGAGAGGGACCCCACCCATGTTCACAAAAAGTGTGAATTTGTCACAGCATTTCAAGAGGGTGAGTCTTCCACTCACCCTCAGGCTGAAGGTGAGAGAGTGGGGAATATTCTTTGGGGGCTGGGGAGAGTTAGGTCATCATTCCACTGTTGTGAGATGTTGGGCCTGTGTCCTGTAGATTGGAGAGAGTGTGGCTGTCACCTCAGTGTTCTTGGAGGGTGAAGTCTTAAGCTCCACTACCACCCAGATGCTTGATGGTGGTGGCCCTCCAGGGGTTGGCCAAACAATGGAACACCATAACCTGATCAAGTTGACACATAAAATTAACAATCATAGTTCACCCCTTGTCACATTGGTACCTATACACAGTTCCTTAAACTTAATCTCCACATAAAGAAACTAACAAATTCATCCATCCACCTAACATAAAATGACTATCCAGCATGCAACCAAATGTAATAAATGTTCCCCAGAAGATAATTCAAGCACTTGAGTGATGTTCATCCTCCTCCTTGTGGCCCAGTAAATTGCATACTATGTTATATAGGTAATACCCATTGGGTTACATAATAAAGGGCTAGAAAAGTGAAGGAAAATATTTTTAATATGCACAAAAACACACAAACATATTCATAACAAAATAAGGAAGAAATAATTGTAACAATTACAAGCCTCATTTCTGAAACTGGAAACATGGTCATAGCTGATATGTATAACTATCTTTTGCCACTACCCCTTCCATATATCCTTTGTTTGCAGCAAGCACTTCAGCTGGCCATTGCATTTTGCCTAGTTAAGCAAACTGAACTTCATTTCCTGAAGGACTTGGGACACTAGTAATCCTTCTTGAATTGAGTTGTTGTAATTTTCCTTTTGTTTAATCTTGTCATGGTAGTACTAACAAATGATCTAAGGAATATCCTATATCCCTGCAATATTCTTCTTTACCTGTACAAGTTCTCCTTAGTAATATATCCCTTCTTGGCCTGTTGATTCAGGGGCAGGAAGACCAAAAATTGGTCAGATGTCATTCCTAATATCATATTCAGTGGATAATTGTTCTGTTGCCTTTTGGAAGCATACCTCCCTTTGAAAGTAAAATGTTTGGACAAGCAGAGTGTAAGGTCAAGGGGACAGGAAGAAAAACATTTGCTTGTGTACTACTGAAAGTAATAATGAGTGGTACCACTCTCATTTTCATTCCTTGATTCCTTGACCTGTGAATCCAGGCCATGGGAGAAACAGCAGTATATGTTGGATACTAAGGTAGAGCATAAACAGCCTCATAGGAAATACTATCCCAGCCATGAAAAATATTTCTACCTATTGAGTTCCATAAATGAGTCTTCAAAGGCCACTCAACCACTCTTCATTCCAGTTGCTTCACAATGATTAGAAACACGGTAAGACCAGGAATTTCATGAGCATGGGCTACTTACAACTTTTCATTTACTATAAAGTGAATTCCTTTTTCAGAAGCAATGCTGTGTACAATGTAATGAAGTGGAGTAGGTATTCTATAAATCCATGGATGGTAGTTTTTGGAGAACATTGTGTACAAAGAGGACAAATCCATATCCAAAGTGAGAAAGATTTCCACCAAGAACAAAATGTTGCTCTTTCCATAAAGAATTCATCCAATTTAGCTGATTTTCCATGTGACTAATTTTCCAGTGTGACTAATCACATTGGATGTGGTGCACTATCACGTTCTCAATATTGGTCTCTGCTCCTAGCAGTTTGTGCACTAAGCAGTGGTTGTAACTAGGACAGACTTGGTGAGGAGAGGTCAATGTGAATGAGCCCATGCATAATCTCCATCCTTTCCACCATGGCCTCTTTTTCCTGGGTCTATAAGGCAATGATAGGAATGGATAGGGACATAGGTATCCACAGAATGATTCATCCTAATTACTTCATTATTTAAATCCTCCTCTGCTGAGGTCACCATTTGACATTCACATGAGACACAAATATCTTCACATTTATTCCAATTCCTAAAGTTATTTCCACATACCACTATCCCAGACCTCTGTTTTACCAATTATGTTACTTCAAATCCCCTGTTCATCCAGCCAAATCCATAGTCACATCCCATGAATTGATATAGAATCATATTTCTTGCCATTGCTACTCTAAGCAAAATTAACAACCAATTTTGCTGCTTGAAGTTCTGTCCACTGGGAAAAATTCCCTTCACCAGTGTCCTCCAGTGGTGTCCAGGAAGGGGCTCTTGGGCTGTAGGTATTGACTTTCATGTCATACTTGCAAATCAGGAAGAGTCATTGGTAAACCAGATGAAAATTTTCTCTACCTTGGTCTACTGGTCTTTGGTAACTCTCCATGAAACTATAGGTGTGAACCTGGAGAGAAAAGTTGATGTGGTAGGGGAAGGGGTCATGGGCATTTAGGCTACTTTATTGCATAATTTTCTTGGCTATTAAAGGCCTATTCAAGGCCAATCTCATATATACTACTTCCATTTAAGGAAGGAATGTTGCTGTGCATGCACAACTTTATGGCTTGCTAGTCAGACAGAGCCCAGTCCTAGTGAGGAGCTCAAGGCACTTGATGACTTGTGAGCCTATGGTTAAGAATTTAGTCTCTGCCAAGCTCCAATAACAAGGTATAATCTCTTTATTAAAAAGAGTATAGTTATCTACAGGAGATAGCATTCCTTTGTTTCAAAATCCTAAGTGTCTGTGTTATGATTCACCTGTAAGAGCCTCCCAGAGACTCCAAAAAGTATAGCCATCTGCCACGGAAATTTTAAGTGTCATTGAATCTGCAGGATCTAATCACCAAGTGGAAGAGGAATTTTTATGGAAATGTGTATCTGTTGCAGAAACTTCTCTTGTTCTAGTCCATGCTCAAATAGCTACATTCAGATTACATGACCATGAGCAATTGCAGCACATCCAAATGAGAAAATTGTTGGCTACAAAGTCCAGCTCATACTAAGCATTGTGCCTCTTTATTTGATTGTACAAAGGGCCAGATGGAACAATTTGTCCTCCACTTTAGAAAGGATATTTCTACATGTCCCATGATACTGGATGCCTAGAAAATTTACCTAGTTGGAAGGCCCTGAATTTCTGTCAGATTTATTTAACATCATCTGACAAACAAACATTTTACCAGCACATCTGAAGAGGTGCTACTTCCTGCTCACTTGGTCCAGGCAGCATAGTGTAAACAATTTAATGGGACAGTTTGACATTATGTGGAAAGGAAAGACCATGAAGTTCCCTATGAACTCAATTATGATACAGATAGGGCTGGAGACTTAATGTATCTCTGAAGTAGGTCTGTGAATATGTATTGTTGGCCTTGCCATCTATAACAAACAGTCTATGGTGGTCTTTCCTAAGAGTTATTGAGAAAACAGCCTTTAATAGATCAATTGCTCCATTCCTAGAACAAGAATATTTGATAATTTGCTGAAGCAATGACACCACCTCTAGAACAGCAGCTGAAATTGTAGTCACAACCTGGCTAAGTTTCTGATAATCCACTCTCATCATACAATATCTATGTTTTCTGTCCAGGAAAAATAGGAGAGTAGAAGGGGGGTGTGGTGGGAATCACCACCCCTGTATCCCAGAAGTCTTTGATGGTAGCACTAATCTCTTAAATACTTCTGATAATGCCATGTTGCATTTGGTTATCATTTTTCTAGGTATAGGCTATTCTAGTGGCTTCCACTTGGTCTTTCCTACCATAATAATCTTCAAATCTGCAGATCAGGGAATCAATTTAGGGTTTCTGTCTTTTGATGAGTATGTTTATTGAATTATACTTTATAGAATTGATAAAATAACATTAGCATCGGTTTATGAACCTATGGACTTACTGTGAGATCAACAGAAGCAAAACTCCTTTGATCACCTGATCTCCACAAGGCTGTATTCTGACTGGGGAACCAGAAGGAAGTTTAGGAATAACATTATTACTGTCAGGTCTGAACAAGTGTTGAGTAATCCCCGAAATGCCTAATTATTTCTTTTTCCCAAATTATAGTCACCCTTTTAGGAAGATTGGGAAGAGATCAGCAGTATAATTTTTGTAGTGTTACACGATGCTTCCTCCCCTTCATTTAAAGGATTCTGGGTCTATAAACTGTCTCACTCCTGGAAATTGATTGATAGGGCAGCACTCTCTCTTTTAGTGATTGAAACAAGACTTTGGCTTACTTGAGTAGAACTCTTCTGCACATGCAGATAAAGTAAGCCTGCCCATCTATTTCATTTGTCGGGTTGCCACATATAACTAGCCAATACCAAAGATCTCTGCAAGTCAGATTATTGTGATTAATGCCTTGACTCTATTGCCCATTACATTAACCACATCCACTTCTCTATGGTGATTAAATGTTTCTTCTTGTCCTCTGTCACTCCAATACCAAATCAACCCCACTGCATTTAAGGATCTAAGCCAAGTGGTCACAGGGCATTCCAAGGATGCTGGAGCATACTCATCAATTAATTTCTTACATTGGTTGTGAAAAGTACATCCTCTGGTAATTCTCACGGTTGGGTAAGCAAAATGTATATAATAAATCCTGTCTAGCATTCCAAACCCCCTAAACCATTTGGAAA
>JAQZBX010101373.1:0-11272 GCA_029593785.1 Cabassous unicinctus
TATTGTGAGTTGAACTACTTACCTCCATCTCCCTGGTTCAAACCATCATCATCTTTCTCCTCCTGAATTTCTGCAAATAATACCCCCTTCCAATCACTCCTCCACAGAACAGCCAGAGAAATCTCTTTTAAAACAAACTGCATTGCCTAACTTCTCTTCTTAAAACCCCTTCAGTGGTTGCCTTTTACATACAGAAGAAAACTCAAATAGTTTAACAAGGCTGACCAATCTCTGAATGATGTGCCTCCTACTAACATTTCAAATCTCATCTCAAGCCACTCTCTCAATATACTGAAACCTCACTTGATGACTTTCAGACCCTCAAACACCACCTTGTCTTCTGCCTCAGGGCCTTGCCACTTGCTACTTCCCCTACGTGGACAGCCCCTTACTCCTGAACAAGTATGGCTCGTTCTTTAACCTTCATGTCTTAACTAACTTATCACCAACTCAGAGAGGATTTCCCCATGTTTATTTGTTTGTTTCTTTTTAAATCTCATGAGGTAACTGACCTAGAATAGTATTTTAGGGTACTAGGCAAGCATAAAGCACAACTTTCAAAACAGTGGTTCTCAAACATTTTGACACTGAGGGCCTTTAAAAGAATTGTCCCCAGTGAGTGGCACTAGAGCTGGGGGAAGAGAACTCTTTTTTTCCCCCCCCACTCTATACCCTTTTATATTTTTAGAATATTTTTACAATAGCATATATTACAATTACAGCAATTTCGGGGGAAAAGTCCCCCTTGAACTCCATATTCTGAAAAAAAAAAAAAAAATCTACCAAATGTATTCATTCAAAAAAATGTTCATTCAGTAAATACTTATTGAACACCTACTATGTGCCAGGGACTATAATAAGCATACTAATGAACAAAAGAGACCTAGGCCTCTGTCCTCATGGAGGTGAAGTCTAGTAGAGAAAAGCAGAGAATAAACAGGAAACAAATGAGTAAATATATAATTAAACATTTATAAAATTGCTATGAAGGTACCAAACAGGATGCTGTGAGAGAGAATAAGGCAGGGGTGAGAAACCTAAAATCTATTTAGCTGCCTGCCTATGTTGCCAGTCCAGCTGAAACCTGAAGAATAAGAAGGAGGAACCCATGGGAAGGGCTGGGGACAAAGCGTTCTCTCAGAAGGAACAGTCTGTGCAAAGGCCCTGAGGCAGGAAAGAGGCTCAGATACTCTGGGAACAGAAAGGTGGCCAATGTAACCCAAGTGCAGGAAGGACAAGGAACAGTGGAACTAGAAAAAAACTGGAGATAAGAGCAGAGCCAGATCCTGTAGAAACTCGTGGGCCCTGGAGAAGAGTTTACTCTCAGTATAAAGGGAAGCCACTGAAGGGGTTCAAGCAGGAGACTGGCTGGATCCTATTGACCTTTCAAAGACAATTTTCTGCCTCAAAGTGGAGATTGGACTAGAATGGGAAATGAGGGAAGAAGAGACAACAACTAAAAGGCAGTTTAAGAACTCTAGAATCTCTGAATGTTTTTAATTTTTTTTAGTCAGTGACATGTATCTGCCAAACAGAGCTTTTGATTAATATAACTAGTGTCACTACAGTGAATTAATAACAAAAATACTTAAAATTTAACATTGTAAATAGCCTTGAAACCTTGCAACATAAATATACAAGAGGAGTGTTGTTTGAAATAATAAAGAACTACTCTCCCCCAACTACCACTGTGTAGACGCAACAGAATTTGAAGTCCCAGATTTGGAATCACTACTATAAGCACTCTTAAGAAAAAACTTCAAATACATTTTATAAAAATGCCCTCCCTATCTTTCCCCATATTTATGTCTAACCTTCAAAATCAATATCAAAGCTTTTTTCCACCATTTCAGTGACAGCCTTCAATGTTTCACTTTCAGAAGGGACATAAACTAGTTGAAAATTATTTTTCACAGGAAAATGATAGAAGAACTCTGGCAGTAAACTGATATCAATTGCACTGTAATTTACAGGAGGTTTCATTCTTGGCAAACTACTGAAACGAAGATACATTACAATTGTAGAAAATAGTAATGGCATCAAGATTTCAAGGACTGTTGCCAGAGTCTTCCGCTTCTAAAATAAAAATGAAAACTAAATGTTAATCCAAAACAGAACACAAGTATAAGCTGCTATCTGATGAATGTTCTTCCAGTAAGAACCCTTTCATTTCTTCCAGCCTCCCCGCACAACACAGGAGAAAGAAAAAACAGAATGAGAATTAGCTAGAAACATCTCCATTTAGCTTTTCTGTAACACCAATAGATAGAAAGCAGTACCAATGATGTCATCTTTAATATTTGCAGTTAAAATAATTACTATGGAAACATGGTTTATTTCCAGAAAAGGGAATTTACAAATAAAGTTCTTACTTTTTCTTTAACCCGTTATTAGAAACCAATTTAAACATTCAGCCCCTCCCAAGGACTCACATTTTCACCACAGATAACTGCACCCACCTTTAAGATGAAATTCTTCCAGAGAAGAAGTTTTAAGTTCCTGAACACTGTCATTTTTGTAGCAGAAGAGGAGGGCTCACCACTAGTCAGGAAACAAATGGAGAAAATGTCATGCATATTACAGAAATGTTAAGAGTTACTCTTTCGTCCTCGAATTCTCTTCCCTTGGGCTTTCAGAACATTCTGCTGGATATGTTTTCCTCCTGCTCTCCTAGCAGTTCCTTCTCCTCTCCCCAACCTCTAAATATTACAGTGACCCAGGGCTCACTGTGGACTGCTCATCTCTTCTATCTACACTCACTCCTTAGATGATCCAACTTAGTCTCTGGGGTTTAAATCCATCTACATGATGATGACATCTCGAACCTGACATGTCTAAAACGGAACTATTCATATTCCTCTTAAAACAGGTTGTCCTACAGTGCTCCTCTTCTCAATTAATGGCAATTACATTCTTCGAGTTTTGCAGGGTTATTCTTTTTGTTTGTTTGTTTGTTTAAGATTTATTTATTTGTTTTTACTTTTATCCACTTTTAATCCCCCCTTCCCCACCCCGTTTTTGCTGTTTCTGTGTCCATTCGCTGGGCAACTCTCTGTGTCTGCTTCCTGCCCTCTCCTCTCATCCTTCTCCTCCTGTCTTCACCGGGATTCGATCCTCAGAACCTCCGTTGTGGGAGAGAGGCGTTCTGCCACCTGCGCCACCCCAGTTCCTGGTTCTTCGGTGTGTCTTGTCTTGGCTCTCCCTTGTGTCACTCTCCTGTTACGTCATCATCCTGCTGCGTGGCTCGGTGGAACCTGGCGCATGCAGGGTTATTCTTGACCCCTCTCTCTAACATCCTACATCCAATTTGTCAGCAAGTCCTGTTGGTTCTATGTTTAAAACAAAGCCAGACTCCAACACCTTTTCACCACTCCTACTCTTATCACCATGGTCCAATATACCATCATCTCTTTCCTTGATTACAGCAATAGCTTCTTCACTGGTATCACTGTGTCTGCCCTTGCCACCATATAATTCATTTTCCACACAGCAAAAAGAGTGTTCCTGTTTTAAGTCAGATCACATCACTTCTCTGCTCCAAACTCTCTAATGGCTCCCATCTCACTCCAAGCAAGCGCCAAGGCCTTGCAATGGCCTACAAAGTTCTGTGGGATATCATCCTGTCAGCTTCTCAGCTCATGCCCTATTTTACTTCCCCTCCTTCTCCCTGCTTCTGCACCACAGGCCTAAACACTAGTCCCAGAACAGACCAAACACACTTCTGCCTCAAAACCTTTCCCCTTGCTGCCCCCTCTGCCAGCGCACACTTCCCTCCTACAGCAACATGACTAGCTCCCTACTTCTTTCAGACCTTTATTTAAAAGTCACTCTCTCAAAGAGGGCTTTCCTGACAATCCTATATGAAATTTCTATATCCCTAAACATTTTATATCACCCTTCCCTGCTTTATTTTTAAATCCTTAGCACTTTTTAACTACCTAAAATACTATTTATTTAGTTAGTTAGTTATAATCTGACTTCCCTACTAAACTGTAAACTCCATGAAGGCAGGGAGTTATGTCTGGTTTCTTTGCCTCATATCCTTAGACACAAGAGCCATGCCAAAAACATGGTAGGCGCTTGGTAAATACTGTAGGGAGATGGTTGAAGCAGAAATGACTGAGGAAAGAAGAAAACATACTTTATATACCAGGAAATTCCTTCTCTTTTCACTTTTTGTTTCCCAAGTATAATAAAATATGCTTTAATTTTTAGATACCCCTACGATGAGGTTTTTATTTCCAGAAAAACATCTTTCCAGTGAGGAAAGAAGAATGTATAATTTTTTCCTCAGTTAAAGCTTCCTTGACCTTGCACATTAGAAACAAAAGAAATGCATCTCACTCATAAAAACACAGGGAACATATGACAATTATTCCTAGAAAGTCCCTATTCTATGTGTATTCTTGTCTGTGTTGTGCACCTTACAGTGTTACTTTCTTAAGGACAGGGACATGGTCTCTTTCTCATGAACCCAAGATATCAGAAAAAGTATCTTCAAGAGTGAATGCACCCAGAGCCAACTTTTGAAGGTGGGCTAACCAGGAGAGATGCCCAAACTACATTGTACTTTGTGCAAATGAGAAATCAACTTTCACTGGGTTAGGCCACTGAAATTTAAGATTTGTTTGTTATAATAGGTAGCATTAATTACCCTAATACAGAGACTATAAAATCCAACCCTGATTTTCCAGGTAAGGAAATCAAGACCCAGAAATGTTAAATGACTAACCCAAAGTCACAAAGCTAATTAACCCTGTTTCCTCTGCCACAAACCAGCTTATTCCCTACAGGGAAACTGGGCATCAGGTTCATAGAGACCGTTCTCAAATCACCACAAACTTTTATCCTTACAGCTTCTCAACTAGAGAAGAGGGCATTCTTCTTCCAGCTCGAGATAACAAAATTCAGGGAAAAAATTGTGACAGGTTTGGCTTGAGTTACATGCTTGAGTTACTGTGGGGCTAGGGAAGTTGAATGGTGTTTAACAACAACAACAAAAAAAAAAAAAAAAAAAAAAAAAAAAAAAAAAACCTGCAGAAACTGTGTCTAAATCTAGGGGAGCAGGAAAAATTGTTGGGCAAAACCAATTTATATCTCTTACAGATTCCAAATAGTCACCCCTTACATTGTGGGCAGGTCAAGGAGCAGGCATTAGAGCTAAAAGGTACATCAGAGGCTGTGGCAGATTGTCCATGTTCAGCGGAATGTGAGCAGAAGTGATCCGTGTCATTTCGGGACTGAGTGGTTAGATGATCTCTTTCTTATGCTTTCTCTCTCCTGATTGAGAATCTGGACCTCACATATGGCACTCCCTCAAAGGTGTCCCTATTCTGATCCCCAGAACCTATAAATAGGTTACCTCACATGGTAAAAGGGACTTTGCAGGTGCAATTAAGTTAAGGATCTTGAAATGGGGAGACTATCCTAGATTTTCTGGGTGGTCCCAATGTAATCACAAGGGTCCTTATAAGAGCAAGGCAAGAGGAAGAGAGTCAGAAAAGGCCATGTGATGACAGAGCAGAGGTCAGAGAGATGGGGGGCATGATCTAAGGACTGTGGGGAGCCTCTCAGAGCTGGGAAAGGCAGGGAAATGGGTCCCCCAGAGACTCCAAAAGGAACGTAGCCCCCACCTGTTTAGGAGCCCCGGCCTTCAGGACTGCGATGCGTTTTGTATGGTATGGTTTTAACCCACGAAGCGTGTGCGTGTTTGTCACAGCAGCAGTAGGAAGCTAACACATCACAAGGAAATAAAACCAGATCCGCACGTGCTCAAGTCCTCACTTGCAGGACAACTCCCCAGGAGAGCTGTCCAACCTGCACTGCACTTTGCACAAGTAAGAAATCAACTTTTTCTTTGGTTAACTCACTGAGATTTTGAAGTTGTTTGTTGGAACAGCTAGCATTCATTACCCTAACTAATACACAGGCTATAAAGTCCAACCCCCTCATTTCCCAAATAGGAAATCTAAGACCAATGAAGATTAAGTGATTATCCCGAAGTTACATTGTCAATTAATGGCGAAGTTAGGACTTCACTTAACTGAATGACTACTATGTGCTAGGTATTATACTATACTAGTTAACCACGAACAGCTTCTATTTTCAAGGAACGCACAATCTAGAAAGAGAAGCTGACAGGTAAATGGGCAGTTAAAGGAATAAGCACCGAAGAGCCATAGTAACCAAGTTTGGGGAAGCAAGGCCAATTTTATAGAGGAAGTAACATCTAAGCTGAGACCAGAGGATAAATATTAGCCAGGAAATGGGGAATTGTGCATGGCGAAGGGAATTGGAAACGTTCTATAGCTTCATCTGGATGGGGTTACCTAGATATATACCTATGTAAAACTTCAGTGAGCTGTAAACTTAAGATCTGTGCATTTTACTTATGTATGGTATACCTCAATTACAAATCAACTAATTTTAAAAAATAAAAAAGTGAATGTGGTGCTGCATTTACATTAGTCAGCTGTTTCTGCAATAATCTTGCATGACAAACAACATGGCGGCCTACAATAACAAGCACTTATTTCCTGCTGACAGGTCTGCAGGCCAAGTGTGGCTCTAATGGACTCCTGGAATTGGCTGCACTTGGCTTCAGATCAGCTCCATGCATCTCCTCATTCTCCTCGGACCAGCAGCTAGGCTGAGCATCTTCATCTGATGGCAAGAGGCCAAGCCAAACCACACAAGCACATTTAAAGCTTCTGCTCACATAACACCTACTAACCATTCCACTGGCCAAGGCAAATCAAACAGTCAAGCCCAATATCAATGCAAGAGGGAAATAAACACTGCCTATTCTAGTGGTAAGCATTGCAAAGTCACATGGCAAAAGGCACAGATATATAATTATAATACAAGGAAGGAGTGAAGAACTGGGGAAAATATCCACCTACCAAAACGTTCAACATTTAATTCTTTAAAAGTCTGTGTTATGAACTTGCCAAGCATAACCCTCGTCATCTTGATGAGGAATTATTTTGGTTCATTACTGGCCCAATACAGATAAAAAATAAAAACCAGTGTGCAGGGAAGGGCTGGAGGGAGTAAATGGGAACTCTCTGTACATACTGCTCAATTTTTCTATAAACTTAAAACTGCTCTAAAAACGGCCAGAGAAAATGAGAGTATGAGGTCTTCTCCAAGCACAGTTACAGCACACTGCAATGGGACAGGAAATAATAATTAGAAGATGGGGTCTTCATAACAAGCATCTTTTTAAATTTATGAATAATATAGGTGAGACATTCCTTCTTTAAAGTTTACTTAGAAGCATGTAATGTAAAACAATCTTTAAAGAAACAATTATGTGTTGAAGGCACTATGTCTGGTGGAAAATGCTATTATAAAAAGATCAATCTGTAGTGGACCTCACTTTCATGGAAGCTGGATGTGGAAAATAAGCCTAGTAAAGGGAAAATAATATATACAAAAGAAAACATTATAGTACAAGGTAAAAAATAATAAGGATCAAAAACCTGCACTTGGGAAGCGGATGTGGCTCAAGTGATTGGGCTCCCATTTACTATATGGGAGGCCCCAGGTTTGATTACTGGGGCCTCCTGGTGAAGGCAAGTCGGCCCACACAGCTCAGTGAGCTGACGGCCTGCGCAGCGCGGTAAGCTGACGCAGCAAGATGACACAACAAAGGGAGACAAGCAGACACAGAAAAACGCACAGCAAATGGACACAGCGAGCACAAGCAGCAAGGGGGGATAAATAAATAAATAAATAAATAAATAAATAAATAAATAAAATCTTTTAAAAAAAAAAAGAAAAGGCTTTTCTTTAAAAAACAAAAAAAAAAACATGCACTTAAGGATAGACAAATGACCAATGAAACAGAATGTAAGTCCAGAAACAGAACCACAGATATACAAGTCATCTGATTTATGACAAAGCTGGCATTGCAGTACATAGGAAAGCAGGGCCTTTTCAGTAAATGGCAATGGACCAACTGGCTATCAATGTACAAAACAACATATATTGAACTGTGGCTCACACAAAAAATAAAACATCAAATTCCAGATGGATTACAGATCTGAATATGAAAGGCAGAACAATGAAGATTTGGGTCAAAAAAAAGAAAAGCATCAAAAACAACAACAACAAAGGAAAGCATCTTCATGCCCTCGAAGTACACAAAGGTTTCTTAAACATGATTTCAAACTACTCAACGTGAAGAAAAATTTTAATTAACTGTATTATATTAAAATGAACAACTTCAATAAGTAGTTAAAAGAAAACAAAACAAACTGTATCTGCTCTCAAGGAATTTACAGTCTCCTAGAAGTGAAAAGATTAAATAGAAAATGTTAATTCTAGAAGACAGGGGAGTGGAGGAGAAGGCAGGGGTAGGGACAAAGAGCCTGACTGACTGACTCACTGACTATTACAAGAAATGAAATTTCAGAAGAAGTAGATAGAGATCAAAGCAATTTTAAAGATGAAACAATGTCTATTTTTGATTACATTTAGTAATTTCCCGAAATATGAAGGGTCTGCAGCAGAAGAGTAGCCTCTCTTGATCCAGAATAGTAAAGCTGTAATAAGGTAGTGTTCTCTCACCAACTTTGAATAATAATTTGTTATTTATAAGTGAGCGTATGTAAACAAAGATAGTATTTCCTAGGTCAGAGATCCTGACTGTGAACTCTCCAGTCTCAGAAAACCTAAGAGCTGCGGATCTAAGGACCAAAGAGATGGAAGGCTTCAGTGGACTTTCTCCAGAGACTTTCATATTTGCTAGCAGTAAATGGAAGGTTAAGGGCACCCCACCTTCCAGGGCTCATGGAACGAGACAGACCCCTAATGAAGGAAGGACTTTTTTTAAAGAAAAAGAAAAGAGAGACTTAATCTTACCAACACCAGGTCGTTAGCTTCTTTCTCCCTCTTCCTAACCACCTCAACCCAATCCCTAGCAAACTAACAACACACAAGCCATGAGTTCTCAGCCTCAAGCTCAAGTTCTGAGGACAGATTCAAACAGATCCCAGAGAAGCAGGGGCGAGGTCAAGTAAAATCCATTTACGCTGCATTTGGGGAAAAAAAACGACTTAGAACTGCCACTGTCAAGGAAAAATGGGTTGAAAATAAATAACACAAAAACTATTCAAAATAACAGAGTTAGACTCATTTATAGGTTCTCTACGTATGGCTCTTCCACCCCTTTTATTTGAACCTATAATTAGCACTATACTTAATATAAGTCCCAGAGACTTAAATCTTTGATCCGTCCAAGTGCCAGTTGAGCCCTGAATCTCAGCTGAGTTGCAACACCTACTCTCCAGTTCATTGGACTCACCCAGGACAACTAACAAGGAGATGATGATGGACAACACCCATCCCAAGGAGCAGAGAGTGTCTGCAACTGCAAGCAAGACAGTCCCATCCATCTGCCCCATGGGATCTAAGCTCCCTCTCACTTAGAAGTAGAGTGGGCATCACCATCCCAAAATCCTCAAAACTGGGGAATGAACAAAGGACTAAAGTAGACTTATTATTATTCTAGCAATGGAAGAACTCTTATTGATATAAAAGCAGTGGCCACCAGAGGTTCTAAGGGATGGAAGGAGGAAGAACAGGTGTAATATGGGGGCATTTTTGGGACATTGGAGTTGTCCTACATGACACTGCAGTGATGGATAAAGACCATTGTATATTTTGTCATAACCTACAAGATTGTGCAGGACAGAATGTAAACTATAATGTAAACTGTAATTCATGGTTAGTAGCAATGATTCAATATGTGCTCATCAATTGTAGCAAATGTACCACACTAATGAGGGATGTTGTTGATGTGGGAAAGTGTGGGAGGAGGAGGGAAGGGGGCATGGGAATCCCTTATGTTTTTTATGTAGCATTTATGTAATCTAAAGCTTCTTTTAAAAATAATAATAATAATTTTTTTAAAAGAAAGAAGAGAAAGGCCTTGGGGGGAGCTGATGTGGCTCAAGAGGCTGAGTGCCTCCTTCCCACATGGGAGGTCCCAGGTTCAGTCCCTGGTGCCTCCTAAAAATAAAAAAACAAACAACAAGCAAACAAATGAAAAAACCAACTCAGAGACCCAATGTGGCTCAGTGGCTGAGCGCCAGCTTCCCATATACAAGGTCCAGGGTTCAATCCCCAGCCTCAGTACCTCAAAAAAAAAGAAAAAAGAAAAAAAGGCCTTGGGCCCAGCAATCCCACATCTAGGAACCTGTCCTATAGACACACCTGTACAGGAATGAAATGATACATATACAAGGCTGTTCATTGTAACATTGTTTATAATAGCAAAGGATTATAAACAACCCAGTATCCATCAATAGGAGACTAGCTGCATCAACTATTGAACTATTGTATATTCAAACAACGAAGTAAAATGCAACCTTAAATTAAAAAAAAAAAAAAAAAAAAAAAAATCACCTTTAAAAAAAAATAATAATAAGGAAGAACTCTATATACTAACTTTCTTCTGGGATCTGCAGGATATATTTAAAGTAAAAACAGAAGGTACAGAACAGTTATATAGTTTGCTACCATTTAAATAAGAAAAGGGGGGAAATGAATATATGTAATCACTTATATATGCAAAAAAGAATACTGGAAGGGTAAATAAACAAGTTAAAAGGTTTCTTTCTGGGAGGGGGAGAGTTGAGAGAGGGTGGTAAGATCAGGGATGTGAGGCTTCTCTTGTACACCTTTCTTCTGACTTTCAATCATGTAAATGTTTTATCTATTGACTATTTATCTATTGACTTAGTTAGGTTTCCATCAGAAGCAAATCCTGGGAAAAGGCTATGACTGCAAACAGTTTATATGGAAAAAGGTCCCAGGGGAAGAAAAGACAGCCAATAAAGGGTGTGTTATTAAACAGTTTACCACCATGGTGACTATATTTTAATCCTACTGGGGGACTCTGGAAGCCAGTATAGAATACAAACCTCCAAGGTGTACCATTTGAGAAGTGAATGAGGAGCTGCGGCATTTATATACCAAGTCCTGTCAACTCCCAACACACATTAGTTGAGGACTGCTCCTCTGAAATGCTAATTCTCAGGGACTTCTGGCCTGCCATCTGTCCAGCAAAGTAAACTTTCAAAGTTAATGAGATACTGGTAGTTGGAAATATAGTAGTAATTACAAATCAGATCTGAGGGGGGAGGGCAGGCACCCAAAACATGTATTATAACTATTCAAAAATTTAATTAAAAATTAAATTATAGGGAAGCGGGTGTGGCTCAGTGGATAGAGCCCCCGTTTACCATATGGGAGGCCCGGGTTC
>JAQZBX010101374.1:0-11266 GCA_029593785.1 Cabassous unicinctus
GATAAGGAGGGAGGGGGAAGGGAGAGAGAGAGAGAGGGGGAGGTTTCACACCACAACATGTTTATTAAAAAATCAAACCGAAACATTTAATGAGGCCCATGAACTAGAATGAAAAACCAATTGTTGGTGGTAATAGTCTGATGATATTATCTCATAATTGGTAACAAATGTTCCTCCACAGTGTGGTATGTTGGTGAAGGGTATTGTATGAGAATTCTACACATGTTCATGATTGTTTTGTAAGATCACAACTTCTGTTATAAAAATATATTAAAAAATATTAAGGTGGGTTGAGGGGAAAATATACCAAACGTAAGATATGAACTTACTAATAATATTTTGACAATATTCTTTCATAATTTGTAACAAATGTTTCACAATAATGCAAGGTGGTGGTGGTGGGATGATGTATGGGACCCCTGTATGATGTTATGCATGTTTGTTATATAAGTTCACAACTTTTACTGTACACTTACTGTTTATGTATGTTCATGTATGAATGATATACTTCAATAAAATTTTAATAATTGGCATTAAAAAAAGTAAATTCCACCTAATGTAAACTGCAGACTTTGGTTAGTAGCAATGCTTCAATACTGGTTCATCAATTGTAACATTAATGTAAGATGTAAATAATAGGGGAAACTGGGGGGAGGGGTGGTTAAATAGGACTTCCCTATACTTTCTTTGCAATTTTTCTGTAAATCTAAAACACATCAAAAAATAAAGTTTATTAATAAAAAAAAATTAATCCCAGAGGGAAAAAAGTGTTGACCTCTTTACACTGTGCATGCTTCTTTCATGTCTGGTATTGCACATTCGCTTGGGCCCTCCAGTCTGTTGTTTCAAAATAAATTAGTGTCTTATAATTGTAAGTCATTCAGTACTATAAGTGCTTCTACTCACCACCCCACTGGAAATCACCATTCAAGATTTAGATACAGGAGTCTCTGCAGAAGAATGGAGTACAAATTAATCCAACTTTGTTTCCACCATCTTGTTTCCTCCTTGGGGTCATCATTAGGCAATTTGCTACCATTGAATCAGAACACTGATATCACAATAACGATAATATTGATGATGATAATGTTTACAATAATACATTATCAACTAATTCTTATACTGGGATTTTAAAATTTTCATTCTCAATCAACCAAGAGGAACCCTCAGGACATCTCACCTCAATTTCCAAGTTTCATTGCCTTCTCATCAACAACAATAGTATAACTACATTGTGTGGATTTTATTTCTCACATCACTGTGTGCTTTTTAAAGTAGAATGTGCATTTTCCCACAAATTCCTTGTAATTTGACTTAAGACATCAAACGGGAAGAACTGCTGATTCAATGGGAATCTTTTGTGACATATTCTTTCCTTTTTTTTCTCTTATCTATCCCACAATTGTTTCATTATGTGAAGATCCTTATTTATTTATTCATTTATTTAGGGAAGATGGAACAACAACAATAAAATATTTTATTAGCCTCTAAAACACTGGAAAATCTCCCATACATTTTTATAATAAAATTATTTTAATTCCTATAATTTTCTTATAGAGTAGTAAATGCTTTTTCCATCATGCATACATGGCAACTGAGGCTCTGAAACCAACATGGGATATATATAAAAGAATATTTCTTTTGGGGATAAATATTTGAATTCAATGTTCACTTTTTCCATATATGATATTTATAAATTAGAAAAGCTCATTTACCTATTTCTATGTTCATTTCAATATGTATATGGAAACGAAATAAAATATTTAATATATGTATTTGTTTTGATAATCAAATAAGGTAGAATAAATAAAGACTCTAGCACACAGTGAAACCGGAATAAATATTCGATGCATTCCCTTCCAACTTTAGAGAGAGATTAATAATTCTGAGAAAGTAAAAAATCCAGATAATGGCAAAAACATGTATCAACCTCAAATATGTCAGACTCTAAAACTTTTAATTTTTATTCTGTAGAAAAACTGATTTTATGGAAATATTGTAATTCTCTGGAAAACAGGTCAGATTCCCTATCAGACTCCATTCCAGATGTAGTGACCTTATTTTATAAATCAATATGTTATTCCCACATTGTGTTATGGCTAAGAGGTCTTAAAAAATGCTACAGTTATCCAGCCTGCCTCAAAGTAGAAATGCATTCAAAGTAAGACTGTATATAATAAATTTGTCATTAAAATGACTGTATTAGTCAGCCTAAGGGGTGCTGATGCAAAATACCAGAAATCAGTTGATTTTTATAAATGGTATTTATTTGGGGCAGAAGCTTACAGTCACAAGGCCTTAAAGAGTCCAACGGAAGGTACCATAATGGGTACTTTCTCACCCAGAGTCTGTTGCCCCATGTTGGAACAAGATGGCGGGTGATGTCTATGAGGTTTCAGTCTTCCTCCTCCTCCTCCAGAGGCTCCGTGGTCCCAGCTTCTTCCAATCTCAGCCACAGGCTGGGACAAGTATTGTCTATCTCCTGGGGCTCGTTTCTCTCAGGGCTCAGCTACTCTGCTCTCTCCACAAGGCCAGCTGTAAACTGTCAGGTGAATGGCTTGTCTCTTTTCCTGGGGCCTCTGCTGTGTCTAATGGAAACTTTTCTATTTCCTCACATATATGCTTCTCTGTATATTACTTCCTGGGCTCCAGGATCAAAACTCTAAACTCTGTTCTCTGCCTTATCTTTTCTTTGTGAGTCCCTGCGCACCAAGAGAGTGGGATCTCAACATCCTACTGATGTGGCCCAATCAAAGCCCTAATCATAATTTAATCATGCCCAGAGGAAAGGACCAGGTTATAAACATAGTCCAATATCTGTTTTTGGAATTCATGAACAATGCAAAACAGCTACAATGACTGAAAAATGAGCTGTTCATTATATGAAGTAGAAGTAAAGTCAAAAACAGTACACGCTCTGAATGCTGAAACCACTCAAAATGTAAAAGTTGTAATAAATTAATATAACCGAAGCAAATATCATTTTCTATTTGGCAAAAAGAAGCAACGCATAATTCAAGAATAGATAATATCTCAGTGGGTGGAGACCCAAATATAAAACAAGAAAAATTAAACTCCCATCCTAAGAAGTCCTGCTATGATCGCAAATAGAGGGGCAAGAATCTCTTGAGAACATACGCAGTGCCTAATAAAAGAAAGCAGAACAATATGTGAAGCCCTCAATTTTAACGCATGTAACTGTGAACCTTATTCCTAAAAAATTAAAACTTAGTAGTTACCATAGGTTCTGAGAGGAGGGGGATGGAAGAATAGAAAGAACATAGGACATTTTAGGGCACTGGAATTGTTCTGAATGATCTTGTAATGATGGATACAGGCCATTATACATTTTGTCAAAACCTATAAAACTGTACGGTGCAAAATGTAAACCATAATGTAAACCATTGACCTTCTCCTCATTAAAATCATTGATAAGAATAACAAAGAGGGTGGAGATGATTAAAACAAGGAACAATTCAAAATATCATGGGGTTTTATTTGTTGACTCCTGGTAGATACCAGATTGATATATACATCAAATAATATGTCCCATGTCTACTATCCACATATATATATAGTGATTAATGACATCCAATGAGTGATTGATTATTTCATATGAAAAAGTAATTTTGTTATCTTGTATATTGGACATAACTGATGAACAACTTTTAGGATGTGGGGCATGCTCAATTGTCTGGGACACCCAGCTTTCAAAGAGACAGTATCAAATAGCATTTAAGAGCAACGACTCTAGATCTGGTCCATCTGTATTAAAATCCTTCTTCATCTTTTATAAGATGTAAGAATTTGGGTAATTTACCTAACCTCTGGTCTGGCCACAGTTTTCATATCTGAAAATGGAAATGACATTAGCTTCCATATCATAGGTCTGATGTGAGAATGAAGTGAGTTAAAAAATATGAACCATATAAACATGCCTGATACGTAATTAGTCTTATGAAGAATTTATGATGAAGAACAGAAATAAAGAAAGAAGAAACAGTAGGAGGAAAAGATGAGATGAAGAATTAGGACAAGAAGGAAGAAAAATAAAACAAACAGATGTTCTGGCAAATGTTTAGAGATTTTGAGATTTAATGCTATGACAGGTATAAGATTTATTTTTGAGTACTTTATTGAGCAGTTTATATATTTTTAGAAAAGAGCATACTCTTGGCTTATGAGAAACATAATTTAATATTTGATAGACTTAAGTTCAAATCTTTATGCTGATCTTTTCTAACTATATTAGTAAAGTTATTGATCCTCCCTGACTCTGTTTCCCCTGCAAAATAAAGAAAATAAGATTCATCATGTTGAAATGCTTAAATTAAATGTGTTGAAATGATAGTGATTAATATCATTAGCTATTAGAACACCTTTTTTAACATTTTGAATAAGTTATTAAAAAATTGTAATCTTAAAAAATTGCTCTAAATTGTACAAGTAGTAAGTGACAGAGTTAATAGTTAAAGGCAATTCTGTTTGACTACAAAGCCTATGATCTTTGTACCGCAAAAATTTCGAGGCAAAATGATTCTAAACACATCGTTTCATCTTATATGTTTACCCAAAGTAGAATAAAACCAAATTTTATAAATTTCAAATTACCTATATACGTATGGTATTTCAGTTTGCTAGGCATTTTGAAATGCAATAGACCAGAAATGTTTTGGCTTTTATTTGAGGATTTATTAACGTGCAACTTACAGTACAGGGGGCTGTGAAAATTCAAAATCAAGGCATCATCAGGTAATGCTTTCCCCCGAAAGCTGGCTGCCAGTGATCCTGAACTCCTCAGTCACATGGTAAGACACAGGGCACATCTGCTGGTCCCTCCATTCTCTTCAGGGTTTCATTGCTTCAGCTTCCTGTTACTGGTTTTCTCTTTCTTTGTCCAAATTTCATCCTCTTAAAAAGGACTCCAGTAAGAGGATTAAGACACACTCTGTGCCATGCCTTATTGAAGTAACATAATCAACAGGTCCTTAACTGAAGTAACCTAATCAAAGGTCCTACCCACAATAGGTTCACACTCACAGGAATGGACCAGCTTTAAGAGCACAATTTTCTGGGGTACACACAGTCTCAAATTATCACATATGGAAAAAGAGGGTCATCATTTCCTGAAGAGGTAGAGGGATATTTTTTATCCTTTTACATTTTAAGTCTAAGTAACTATGTCTTTACCCAGTTCAATTGATAAATTGGTGTATTAACCCTGCATAAAAGGAAGATCAGGACAACCAGCAAGATGACAGCAGAGAAAGGAGCTCCTAGAATCTGCTCCTTCTCCAGGGTAATTAGTAATCAACCAGAACTATCTAGAGCACTTGTTTGGGGCCTCCAAGAGACCAGAAGTGCATTCTGCAACATCCTTGAAAGAATGGAAGGAAGAGACAGCCCATCTGCAGAGAAGATTCCTAAGTAGAGCCCTCCATGCCCCAGAGGCCAGTGCCCACCCTCCACCCTCCAAAATATTTATGAACAAGCCTTTCCTCGGGAGCTGTTCCACGGCTGGAAATGGAAGCTCCACTTCCCAAAAATGGGGGGAAAGAGACAGCTGGGCACCAACTTTAGCTACTGATTAGTAAATTCCACAGGCTAAAGTATAATCCTAAGAACAGCTAAAGTTTGAACCTGTCCAAGTCAGAAAGAGGCTGGTGGCCGCCATCTTAACTCCGTGCCTGACACGAGGGGAAGCGGGGCTGACTGAAAATCACAGTGCTGGTAGGGACTGCCTTCTTTCCACCTAGATCAGATTGCAGCTCTAGCCTAAGCCTCAGGCAAAACTCAGGCAGGGAGGAAGCTGGGGGTAGCTGCACCAGCCTATCCAGGTAACTGCAGGTATATTTGGCTGGCACAAACTGAATAATCAGAAGTCTAGCGGGGCAACTGTGGTCATCTTCCTAAAAACAAAAAAACTGACAAAAAAAAAAGATCACGAAATCTTTGCTCAAATTTAGCATTTTCATTAAGGTATGGTCTACAATTTCAAATGCTGAGCAAAATGCATCTATTTACCATCAAATATTGCATTTACATTTGAAAAGAGTACACCCTGCTTTCTAAAGAGGCTATCAAATAAGTCAAGATTCCTCTCCAAGCTCTCAATCCTACCTGCATATCAATGAGGAAATCTGAATGTTATTTTTAAAAACTGAAAAATATTTCAGTTTTGTTTTTAAATTGATAAACAGATTATAGACAGGGAAGTTTATAATACAAAAGAGGATATGTTTTAAAGTCTCCTAGAAGAAATTCAATGAACAAATAGATGATGTATGCACTGAGGAAACTGTTCAGGGTAGAATTTGACAATTTCAAGGTCACTGAAGGGCTTTGAGTAATCATGCATGAGAAGCATTTAGTCTGTAGGATACTTGGGCTTGGGAGTCAGACCTAAATTTGAGCTATTCTTCTTACTTCCTCTGTAACCCTAGGTATAAAATAATCTATGACTCAGGTGTCTCATTTGTCAAATAGGAATCATTAGAAATAATATACACATCATAGGACTGATGTAAAGTTATATGAAATGATCCAGAAAAACATTTAGCAGAGTACCTGGCATTTTGCAAAACCAATTCTACTTGCTGTGTGTGGAAGAAAACTTAGAAAAGAAGTAGAATTTTTTCCACTCATTTACATACTTAAATTTACCAAGACACTCATCTTACAACTGCCTCTCTTCTAATCATTTTAAGCCTAAAGGCAATACTTGAGTTACATGAATTGATGCGACTTGTTAGAAAGCATTTTTTCACAAATAATCCAGTGAATAGGCTCATAATATATCCATCAAATATTTCCAATTCCTCATTTCTGTCCCTAGAGTAAAATAGTGATATGTTTTCAAGATTTTCTTGTTCACTCAGAAAATTGAGTAACAAGGAAAATATTTATGAAGAAAATACCATTTGTTCTTCTCTCTAGACCCTACACATAATTTATTTCATTTAACCTTCACAATCACTCAAGATTGACTCTATACCGAGTCTCCTAGGTGAAAGCCCTATCTTACTAGAAAAAATAGTAAATTAAGATAAATTACAATTTCTCCCCAAAATTTTCATTTCTACATTTTGCTTTAGAGGCCAGTGGATTGCATTTATACATATTTTGCTCAGTTGATAGTTATAATTAAAATATAAAAGCCTTCCTTTTCAGCTAACAAAGGATCATCTGATTTTTCGTAATAGAAGGCAAACATTTCCAAAAGTCCTGGATATAACAGCACTCATCTTTCCTAAAAACATCACCCAAGGATGACTTTTATTCATAAATATATTGCTCTCTGATACACAGCCACCAGCCTATAACACAAGGATTATTGTGGAGCACTGCTACTATGCATGCAATTCAAATATTTCTTCTTCCAGCTTTATTTTGCAAAAATGCCCATGACCACACCCCTATTGCTATGTTGTTGTTATCAGTTATATTTGTTTAGCTGAGGAAGGTGAGCTGCTTGACTCTTCTTCCTCTTCTATAACACTAGAGAGTCATAATGTGCAGATTTCTCATACATTTTGCAATTTCTGACATATGGGTACCCTAATGCAGCAGAATGAAACTTCATCATCTTGCTTCTTAGGAAATGGGGAAACAAACACAGATTCAGCAGGGAAATCACCATTTTCAGCAACATGGTTCTTCTTGCACTGGAACTTTAAATTGAGGGTATTGATTCTATGATGGTTTAAGGAAAACATTCTTCAGGTTGTTTCATTAACATTCAGGAATGTTATATCTAACCTATTTATTTTGAGGAAATAATGTTGAAGAAAAGTAAAACCAGGTAAACAAAGAATACTCATATATATACAACACGATCTTACATAATTACTATATGAGATTTTGGGTTGAATCTTGGTTTCCTGTCTTTCAGATTGCAATAATTTCATATTTGGGGTAATTAAAATATTTCTCCCATTAAGTCTTCCCAAGAAAACAAACATAAGAGCATTTATCTCCATTTATGCCAGGATGATGAATAAACAAAAATGATAAGGAGGAACAGAAAGAAAGGGTCGTCATTCTGATGTACACATGCATAGAATTATAAATTAATACAACACATCTGGAATACCTGATATTTCTGGAATATCAAAAATTTAAATTAACTGAGATCTTCAAGTGACTTTTAAAACCATATTCTTGGGAATCTATTAATGATAAAGGTAAATTAGAAAGCTATGTATTATATAGATAGTTAGATAAATAGATATAGAGAATTAGATCTCTACCTAAATCTGTCCAGAAAATATGGATACTAAAAAATAGGGATTTGAGCATATTATTAGACTTCCATATAATGTTCTAACCCACAACCATTTAAATGATAATATTTTGCAACTATGTTTATATTTTTCCAACAAGAATGCTGTTATAAAATTGTACATGCAATTTCATTATATATACTATATATGATGAAATTTACATTATATATAAAATATATAAGACATAAATATATGCATGTCTGTATATTTAGATATGCATAATATGCATATATATGCATATGTTCATGTGTATACTTATGTGTAGACATGAATTACATGTATATTATATATGTGTATAAATATGTTAATGAGCATGTGTATATGCAAACATACGATGTGTATGCATATAAATGCATGTTCATATTCACACACAAATAACATATATATATATATACATGTACATAAGTGGTATGTGTAAGGAGGAGGAGATTGGTGTCTACAAATATTTGTTTGTATATATGTAATTAATTATATATACAGTAAATATATGTATGTGCAAATGTATACATACATACATATGGAGATATGCAACATACATATGCATTCACATACCTGAATATATATTTGTGTAAATATATGCATATGCATGTATGCATCTGTACAGACATAAATATGTATACAGGTTTATTGTATAAACATATATGACTATTTTCACATGTGTACATGCATGTGCATGTGCATGATGACACAAATATACATTATGAATACATGCGTATATTATATAATATATATTTCAATATAATTTAAATATATTGAAGTTCTGTTGGTAAATATTGTCAAACATTTTTCTAAATTGGAGCTATAAGATGATTTTGACACTAAACATTGAATTCCTCCCACTTAATTAGCCCTTGATAAAACAGGAAATTTAATTTTAAATATAATCACATTAGAACTGAAAAATAAGAAAGTATATTACCAGTAATTATTTTTAAAATAAAATTGGGAACCAGATATGAATCACTTGATGAAGAATAAGACTAGAAGAAAGTATAGCCAACAGCATTAATAGGAAAGGAATACTGAGGATTTGGGAGTGGTACAAGATAGAGCAGCTGAGAAAATAAGCCCCTTTCAACTCTTCTACTTGGGCGGAACAGAAAGCTGCAATACTATTTGTTCCTGGGCCAAGATAGTAGGAAAAAAACTCAAGACAAGAAATGGTCTTCCAAGACACAGAAAACAAATATAGAATAATATATGGTAGACTCTGTCTCTAGGTCCAATTACCTAAACATCTCTTGTTCAAAGTATGCTTCTGGTAAAAGGATTACCAAAAAGAGATTAGGCAACAACAAAGAATCACCAAATATTTGATGAATGCAAGCACCATAAAGAGAGGATACACTATCACAAACATAAAAAAATTCCCAATATGAAAACATTAATAAAGAAAATTGAAGGTGTCTCAAATCAAAGTATCATTAGCGTTATGTGGAGAGCTTAGACTAAAAGAAAGTATTCATCAAACAAGTTTACGTTAAAATATTTACTTATTTAGTGGTGGTTTAAGACAACTTGTTGACTTAAAAAAATATTTTTTCTTGCATTTGTTCTTACTCATCCTGTGTTATGATGGCTTGGCATCCTTTTTATTTTCATGGAAATCATACTTGCATGACTTTAAGATGTAAATCATTGCTCCAGAACTACCATCTGCCTTACAGAATAATTTGTTAATGGAGAATCACCTTTTTTATATCCTACCATAATAGGTAGATGGAGAGATATAAAGATATACACATAAATATATATAATACACCTGTCTGTCTATCTATCTATCAATCAATCATATATCTATCTAATATATCATCTATCAATACATGGTTATATGGTTAATACTTAAGACAAAATCCCAAGATCACATGATTCAAATTAAGAATTAAAATATCACCAATATTTTTAAAGCTCCCTGTAAATTCCTGTCAGATACCAATCCCTTCAACGTCCCCCCCCCCGTAAAAAATATCTATTAAGAATTTTTAGTATATATACAAAGGGTGAATATACAGGGAGTTTTATCACATGCATACTTACCTTTAAATGTTATATTTTTTAGTTTTTTTATTGGTTTTGAACATCACTTAATATATGTACATTTTATCCTGACTTTCTGGGTATGAGTCCAAGCTCTGCCCATTACTTCCTGCATAAACTTGTATTGCCTCAATTTCTACTTCAAGAGATGAGAGTATATTTGCACCTTTTCTATGAGGTCATTATGAAGATGAAATTAGTTAATATATGCATAGCATATAGAACAATGCTTGCATTACAGTAAGCATTATTTAAGTTAAAGGTTGGTCATTACCACCATGATTATGATATTCATATTTACATGATTTTCCATTTTCTAAGCAATCCATAATTTATCTGTTTTTAGTTTTAGTTTGTCGCTATTTCATTTAGTAGATTTGTGTTTATGTTAAGTGAAATTGAGAAATAACTTCTCCTTCTACTAGCTTTTTGCATTTTACATGCATGCACACACCTACATACACATTGATGTTTTATCAGACCAGTCTCAAATAATTGTTTGTGGAGCATTTCTTTTTTTCTCTATTTATTGATAAAATGCACTTGCTTAGTATTATCTGTTTCTTAGAGTTTAGAAAGTAAGATGAGGGGTTTCTTTTAATAGAAGATATGTGCCTAGTAAATTCACTTGTATTGTAATTACAGGGCTATTCACTGTTTCTACATTTTCTATTACTTTTTGTGTCACTTTGGTAAGAAGTGTTTTTCTAGTAATGTATTTATTTCACCTAAATTTTCACATACATTGATAAAAAGTATTATGCATCATTGTATGAGTTTCATTTCTAATATAATTTGTAGGTATTCTTTCTGTTGTCCCCAGAAGTTTGAGTGCTTAATATTCTCTTTACAGGACTATTCTTTGTCTTTGTTTATTATCATATTATATTGCATTGTATTATTTGTTTATGATTTAATTTATATTACTTAATACTTTCCTTCAATAT
>JAQZBX010101375.1:0-11261 GCA_029593785.1 Cabassous unicinctus
TAACAGATCCAAGAACGCACGCTATGCAAACCATATACTTATATAAAACGACTCACTTTCACTGGCCTGAAGATCAAGGGTCAGCATCCTAAAAGAATTGCATGCAACCTGGGGTCCTCAGCTCCAAAAAAGAATCTTTCCTAACAAACACTATTCCCTCTATAATTTGCACATTTGCGGACCCTGGAACTCTCGCGGGGATGCGAGTTTGGGGCGAGGCATCCCCGCCGTGTTCATAGGGAATGTGAGGGGGACGAGAGATACAAGGTTGGCCTCGGGGGCCCCCGGATGATAGGCGAATAAGGGGAGGTAGTTACTCGGAAATCCCTGTTCTCCGGCTCTTCCTCCCTCAGCAGGAAGCCTGTGGGGCCCATCTCTCGTAGGAGGTAGATTCTGCTGCTCAGCGCCTGATCTTGCTGCCAGCTGAGATGGTCGCTCACGTGTCTTCGCCTTTCAGAGCTCTTATAGCCTCCACGAAGCATCTTATCTATTTGCGGGCGGAGGCGGCCCCTGGGTTAAGCTCACTGCTTGGCCTGCCGGTCTCCATGACGACAGCGTGGCGGCCGGTTGCCTTGGTGACAGCGTTTGGGCTACGCGGTGTCCCGGCGTGCCTTGCTCCCAGAGAGGGCCGGCGGCAAAGGCCGGCAGGGTGTGGATTCTGCACTTCTGGCCAGTTTTCACTCCTTCCTGAAGTGGCATTCCTGACCGAGTGTTTTCAATCCCGACTAGTTGATTTAAAATCCGGCGGCCGGAAGCACAGCTGTCAAATCTCTTGCAGACGACTTTTTTCTGCACGTTCCTCGCAGGCAACGCTGGTAAAATCTGTATGTTAGGACGATCGAAAAACCGGTTGCAGTTTTAGCTCTGGAAGCTGGAATCATCCCGTGAAGATCCATTGTCTCTATCAGAAGACGGGCGTGACAGTTGACGTTGAGTGATATTCCACAAACCTTGCCAGATTGCCTACTAGGTGCATGCTCTGATTGAGTCGCTGAAGGAAAAGATGTAGAAGACAGGAAGTCTAACTCCTAGGGAGCGAGAGCCTTAAATCGGTGTGTGTGTTTGGGACGCGAGTGGGGGCGGGGTGTGTGTGTCGGGGGTGATGGGAGATGGTCCTAAATCGAGGGAGCATCTCTAAATTGTATGTTTGGGTAGGAGTGGGTATTGGGACGGAATCCATGGAAACTATGGGTATATGGCCTCTAAGTTTATAAAACACCTTTTATACGGAATAAGATTTTTAAGGTATGTAATTTTCATCTAGGAATTAAAATAGTCTGAGCTTTGTTAACACATTCTAGAAGAAGAGCCGTAATAAAGGTCAAGTAAAGAAGCCACATTACTGGAATCTCTCTAAAATATTGAAATCAGGAGGTAGCACCTCTTGGCAGTTCAGTAACATAAACATGGTTGAGGAAATTTGTCCCAATTTTCTCATGTGAGAAAGCCACAACTGGATTATGTCAAGAGCAGGAGAGGAGAAAATGGCAAAGACCACAAGATGAAAGAAGATGATGGTCATGGCAGCTTTCATATGTGAGAGATCTGAATAAACACCATCATGCCCCAGATCTAACATTTTAACTTACTAAATGTTACTTCTACTCTATTCTGTCTGGTAGCAATTAGCATGTATGGACTACAGTACTCCCAACTTTAGCATCAGTTAATGGTGCTAGATGTTATAGTGAAACATTATATAAATTAGGAGAAAACCTCATATTGAAAGCAAAAATAAATGAAAGTTAAATGTACTTATTTTATGCATCAATACTCATAATTTAAAAAACTTAAGCAAGCCACACTTTCTATACAAGGTAAGTTGGATTTTGGAATGGAAGCACATTATTCTACCACCATTCTCTCTCTCTCTGCTCTCTCTGCATTCACACACACGCACACAAACACATACACTTTTATTTATAGATTAGTTAAGAATTAGCTTGAAAGGAACTTTAAAAACACAAAAACAAATAATTGTTAAAATTGTTTTAATTAGATAATATGCTTGCTCCATGTGTAAGTGATCAACACAATTTTCAAAAAAGGCCACATTGTTGGGGGTGGGAAAACTATTTGTGCTGTCATGGAAGTTAAAAAGAGAAAGCACTGATTGCTGGACAGAACTTCAGTCTAACTGTAAGACATTTGTTTTTTATATCTGTCGGTTAAGACTTTAAAAACATTTTTATAGCTAGGTAACTATCACATATGTTTGCTTCATCTCTTAAGAGTATTTGACAGGAGTAATATTATGCAAATATGAAATTAGGGCATTAAATTTCCCTCTGAAATTAGCAGTGCTCCCTCTCAAGCTATGTTTTTAAGACATATTGCCCCCTGGGAAGAGAGAGGTGGTTACTGCCAGGAATAAAGAAGTCCTTGATAAGCTTTGAATCTCATGGATTAATTTTTAGCCTCTTTGGCCAGACAATTTGGTCATGAAAGACAGGGTTTAATAAATTATTATGGCTCTCATTTAATATATAAAAAGCTGGTCCTTAGTGCATTAGAACTTGGAGTTTCATTGAAGAAAAGGCCCTGGTGGATTGTAGGAAGAAGAGTAAAGAGTCAGTGGAAGAAGTCAGCCATTCTCTGCGTGGGCCTGTGCATGTTTGGTTGGGGGCAGTGTTTTGTGAAGGAGTGGACTGAAACATTGAGATAGATTTGGAAAAGCCTGAGAACACCTGGGGAGGATTGGAGGCAGGGCATACTTCTGGAATTGTGCTAGGGAGGTGCAGGCTACTAGGAAACTAAAGCTTTTGGCTTAGTGCCATGTCTAAACATGAAATATGTAGTGGCGCCAGTGGGAGACAGATAAATAGATGGAGTAGATGTAATGCTCTGGTTCTCAAGGATGAAAAACATGCAATGAACACAGGAGTTTGTGTTTACCTCTTGGGAATGGGCCCAAGGCCAACTTGTTTGTAAGATCTTTTTTTTTTTTTTTTTAACGATTTATTTATTCATTTATTTATCCCCCCCTTGCTGCTTGTCTTGCTGTGTCCATTCGTTGTGTGTCTTCTCCGTGTCTGCTTATCTTCCCCTTGCTGTGAGGTCCCGCTGCATCAGCCCATCGCGGGCTGGCCTGCCCTCACAAGGAGGCCCCGGGAAGTGAACTCGGGGCCTCCCATATGGTAAACGGAGGCTCTATCGACTGAGCCACTCCCACTTCCCTGTAAGATCTTAGTTAGAGCTTTAATAACCTGCCCAGTAAAATGTGTGCTTCGGTCACTAGAAATAATTGAAGGCATTCCCCAGGCGGGGAATACATTTTCTAAAAGTTTTTTTTTTTTTTTTTTTTTTTTTTTTTTTTTTTAATTTTTTAGGAGGTACTGGGTATTGAACCTGGGACCTCGTACATGTAAGCAGGTGCTCGATCACTGAGCTATGCTTGCTCCCCTCTAAAAGGTTTTTGACAACTATTAGAGCATCTGCCTTATGACAAAGAAATGCCTCTGTCCATCCTGAGAATGATCAGACAATGACTAGGACATACTGGGTGGCAGTTGAATGAAGTATTATTTGTAAATGCTCAAAAGGGTCAAAAGGTGGCAGTGTATAACCTCTAGACTGGAATGGTTTTCCCTGGGTTGTGCTGTTGACAAATTATGCATTTATTGTAAATGCAGGTCGCAGCCTGTAGCAGTTTGGCATTGTTTATGAATTCCAAAAATAGTTATTGGATTATGTTTGTAAACTGGTCTGTCAGAGGTATCACTTTTAATTGATTAAATTATGATTACAACTTTGGGCCACATCAGTAGGGCATTGAGTCCCTGCCCCTTGGTGGGCGGGGACTCACAGAGAAAAGACATGGCAAAGGTCAGAGTTGGGAGTTTTGAGCTGGAGCCAGGGAATTAAACACATAGAAGAACACAGAGGAATAGAGATGGCTCCTTAGACATGACAGAAGCCCAGGGGAGAGAGACAGAGTCGTTCACCTGATAGTCTACAGCTGGTCTTGTGGAGAAAGCACAGCAGCTGAGCCGGGAGAGAACTGGAGCCCTGGGAAGAGAGGAACCCAAGAAACCTGAACTCTTGGCAGATGTCGGCAGCCATCTTGCCCCAACACATGGCAATAGAGTTTGGAGAGGGAATAACTTAAGCTTTCTGGCCTGGTAACTGTAAGCTTCTACCCCCAAATAAATACCCTTTATAAAAGCCAACAGATTTCTGGTATTTTGCATCAGCACCCCTTTGGCTGACTAATACACAGCCTTATGAAAATTTCCCCACCAATATTTATTAGTATTTTAGCCTTTTTGTTGGCACTATGGTGAGAGGAGTATAGGGTTTTAAGGTCTGGTTCCTTTAAAGACTGAGGAAGTACAAAGACACCGATTTTAATCTCCCAAAAAAGTTTGCTGGAAATTAACAATGTATCCTTCATCTAGCCAATCTTGTTTTTCGGCCATAAGGGCCTGTCTTGTTTTACCCTCAGGTGCTCTGAGCATATTTGATTAAAATTAGGGATTGACACGTCTAAGAGAAAAGTCAGTGAATACATCAGAAGGTGATTCGGTTGCAGTTGTCTTTGTGTGGACATCTGCTAGTGCATTTCCTTGGCATTCTGGTTGCTTTGCTTTACTATCAGCCTCAGTTTTAATTATGACAGATTGATGAAATAAGATGACAATTAGTAATCACTGCCTAGTTTGTTTTCTATAGGAGATTCAGTTGAGGTAAGAAATCCCCCTGTTTCTATAGCATTCCAAAATCATGAAAGCATATTGGCTGTCAGTATAAATATTAACTTTTTTGAGATGACAGTATACAGGTGCTAGTAACAGCGAATAGTTCTGCTTGTTGAGCCAAGGTAAATTGAGGTAAGTTACCTCATTCAATTATTTTGAATTGGGTTATGACTGCATATCCAGCTTGAAATTTCCCATTAATTCCTCATTTATAGGATCCATCAGCAAAGAGAATAAGGTCAGGATTATGCAGTGGTATCAGGATGAGGAGTCACCAACTGAGAGGTAATCAGCTCACAGTTATGAGGATCTCAAAGGCAAAAGGGTAGCAGCGTTAAGGGTATTGCATCTTTTTGGAATTAAATTAGAAGGTGAGAGTAAAAGGATTTCATAGGAAGCCAATCAGCTGGAGAATAGATGCTGAGTAAATACAGAGTTTAAGAGGCTTTGGACAGCATGAGTGGTTTGTAAATATACATCATTGCCCAGTGTTGTTTCTGAAGATGCTTCTAGAATTTCTGTAGCTGTGGCTACTGCTTTTAAACAGGCAGGGTATGCTCGAGCCACAGCATGCAATTGTAAGACAATAGGTATTAGTTTTCCCCTATGTTCTTGTGTTAGTAAGCCAAAAGCCTGTCCATTTCTTTCATGAATGAATAGAGTAAATGGCTTAAAATTATTTGGTAGCCCCAAAGCTGGGAGCACTAAAACCTATCTTAAGTTGTTTGAAGGCCTGTTTGAGAGTTAGCCCAAGGTGTTAGAGTTAGTTCAGGTGTCTTGGCTTTAGTTAATTTAGAAAGAGGTGATGCCAATAAAGAAAAATTTGGGACCCAGAGCCAGCAATAACCTGCCAGCCCAAGGAATACCTTTAATTGTCTTTTTGTTGTGGGCTTAGAAAATTACTGGATCAGTCTTGTTCTTTTGGGTGATAGGTGAATTCCTTCAGCATTTAAATCATGGCCCAAGTAGTGGGCTATCTCTCAAGTAAGCTGTAGTTTTTCCCTTAGAGGTTTTATGTCCTTTTTTTTTCTTCTTCTTTTTTTTTTAAGGTACCAGGGGCCAGGGATTGAACCCAGGACCTCGTATGCAGGAAGCCAGCGCTCAACCACTGAGCCACATTGGCTTCTCTGAGTCGGTTTTATCATTTGTTTTGCTTGTTGTTTGTTTTTGTTTTTTCAGGAGGCACCAGGAACCAAACCTGGGACCTCCCATGTGAGAGGCAGGTGCTCAACTGCTTGAGCCACATCTATTCCCTTATGTCCCTTTTGAGCTAGCTTTGGAGATAGAAGCTCTAAAATAGTTCTCTTTTCTAAAATGGGACAGCAACAATCCCCTGAGTACAGGGGCAGTAACTAATGAAGGAAGATGACCATTGACGGGCCCTTGATATTGATGACTGTACTTATGAACCTTTTCTTTTGAAATTGAAACAGCCTAGTATTATAGGTTGCCTAAGAGTTACCTCCTGAGAGCCTCCTTGTTGCTCATATGTGACCTTTCTCTAAGCCAAACTCAGCATATAAATGCATTGCTTTCCCCCTGGCGTGGTACATGACTTCCGGGGATGAGCCTCCCTGGCACCAAGGGATTACTACCAAATACCAACTAGCAATGCAACTGGAAAAAGACCTTGACCAAAGGGGGAAAGGATAAGACAAATGAGTTTATATGGCTAAGAGACTTCAAAATGAGTCAGGGGGTCATTCCTGAGGTTACACTTATGCACATCTCAGCAGGAACTCATTGACTGCCAAAGTAAATATTGCCTCAAATAGTGGGGCTCCTGAGGGCTCTGGAGACATCCAGACACTATAGGCAGGGCTGACGCCTCAGGAGTTTGGCACCCTGCCAGTGGGCCCTACTTTTGGATTTATGCTCCCCAGTGTGACATAGTTGGACTCAGTGGTTTCCCTACACATGGCTCTTCTGCCCCTTATATTTGAAGCTATAGTTAGTACTAGACTTGATAGGTTTATATGCAAGAGACTTAAGTCTTTGGGCTTTCTATGTGCCAGTTAGGCCCTGAATCTCAACAGAGTTGCAACACCTACTCTCCAGTTCATTAGACTCACCCAGGACAACTGACAAGGAAATGATGATGGACAATGACCATTCCAAGGAACAGAGAGAGTCTATAAACTGCAAGCAAGATGGTCCTATCCATCTGCCTCATGGGATCTAAGACTTTTCTCAATTAGAGACAGAGTGGGCATCACCATCCCGGAATCCTCAGGATTTAGGGAATAAACAATGGACTAGAGTAGACTTGCTGTTATTCTACTATGGACTTATTGTTATTCTAGCAATGGAAGAACTTTTATCACTGATGTGGAGGCAGTGGCCACCGGAGGTTTGAGGGGAGGGAGAGGGGAAAAATAGGTGTAATATGGGGCCACTTTAAGGACATTGGAATTGTCCTGAATGACATTTCAATGACAGGTACAGGCCATTATATATTTTGCCATATCTTACAAAATTGTATGGGAGAGAGTTTAAACTATAATGTAAACTATAATCCACACTTAGTGGCAATGCTTCAATATGTGTTCATCAATTGTAACAAATGTACCACACTAATGAAGGATGTTGTTAATGTGGGAAAGTGTGGGAGGGGTAGGGAGTGGGGCATATGGGAATCCCTACATTTTTTATGTAACATATATGTAATCTAAGCATCTTTAAAAAAATAAAAAATAAAAATAAAGGAGTTCTCTTTAGTAGAGGAGTAGAGCAATAAATAGTTCACATATTGTTATAGAGTGGAACTGTTAGAGAATTGCAGGGTGCTCAGGTCCTGATGTAACACTTGAGAGAAATAAGAAGGTGCCTCCTTAAAGCCTTGAAGCATAGTATGTTCTTAGAGTTAATCCTTTCCTGTGAGTGTAAACCTATTGTGGGTGGGCTGCTTCAGTAAGGCATGACCCAGAGTAGGTCTTAATCCTCTTACTTGAGTCCTTTATAAATGGGATGAATATTGTAGCAGTTTGATATTATTGATGAATTCCAAAAAGTAATATTGAATTATGTTTGTAAACTGGTCTTTTCCTCTGGGCGTATTAGAGTGTATTAGATTCAGAGGTTTTACTTTTACTTGATTAAATAATGATTAAGGCTTTGATTGGGCCACATCCCCTTAGTGGGCGGGGACTCACAGAGAAATCATACCACAGAGAAGGGAGTTTGGAATTTTTGATCTGGAGCCCCAGGAAGTAAGCACACACAGGAGCTTAGTCATGAGGAAAGAGAAAAGACCTCAGGAAGAGAAACAAGCTGTTCGCCTGGTAGTCTACAGCTCGCCTTGTGGAGAGAGCAGAGGAGCTGAGCCTGGAGAGAAACAAGCCCCAGGAAAATAGGAACTCAGGAAACCTGAACCCTCATAGACGTCGGCAGCCATTTTGCTCCAACATGTGGCAATAGACTTTGGTGAGGGTAGTAACTGTAAGCTTCTACCCCATTTAAATACCCTTTATAAAAGCTGACAGATTTCTGGTATTTTGTATTAGCACCCCTTTGGTTGACTAATACAGACAGGAAAAAAGCCACAGGAGGTGAGAGAAAGCCAGAGGTGCCAGAGGCTGACATAACAAAACCCAGGGAAAATGGAGAGACCAGCAGAAGCTGCTGTGTGCCTAGCCATGTGACAGATGAGTTCAGGATTGACAGCAGCCAGTTTTCAGGAGGAAAGCATTGCCTGATGAAGTCTTGATTTGGACATTTTCACAGCCTCAGAACTGTAAGCTTTTAAGCTAATAAATCCCCATTGTAAAAGCCAACCCATTTCTGGTATATTGCATTCAACAGCCTAGTAAACTAAAAATCTGGGTCTAAGTGTATTGCTGATTATTCCACGTGAAGGCAAATAGATATTGACTATCTGGATCTATTGGAATGCTGAAGAACACAGAACATAAATCTACAACTGTAAACCATTTAGAGTCAGGGGGAACCAGGGATAACAAGGTATTTGGGATTGGTACTACAGGAAAGCGAGGGATAACTAATTTGTTAATGGCTCTTAACATTAAAATCTTGAACAAAACACTGTCTGTGACCTTTAAGTTTCTTTACAGGTAAAATAGGAGTGTTACAAGGACTAGTGCAGGGAATAATTAGTCCTTGAGATACTGAGCCTTTAACTATTGGGGTTAGGATGGCAATGGCCTCTGGTTTAAGTGGATATTGAGGAAGTTTTGGTCAGGGTTTGGATGTGTCTATTTGTACTTTTATAGGGTGGGCACTTTGGATTCTCCCTATGTTAGTAAGGATATAGCCCATAAAAATTCTGGTATAGCAGAGAGGTCAGGGGTGTGGTGGGTAATTCCATCAACATTTAATAAAGTTTGCAAAGAGCATATAAAGTCTGCCTCGGTGTCTTCATAAAATTCTAGAGAGTTCTCTCTCTTGGGAGAAGCTAATTATGCCTCTCATTTTTGACAGCAGGTCTCTCCCCAGAAGATTTATGGGGGCAGAGTCACAAAGCAAAAAGGAATGTTTTTCAGTAAAAGGGCCTAAGGACTTTTGGGTTGCTTGGGATAGATAATCCTTTTAGTCTTTATTGCTAACCCCCACTATTGTAATTTGCTTTTGACACTGAGGAACCTGTTATTTTAGTAGTGTAGGGCTCAGAGTTGAAAGTGTGGTCCCCAGTATCTACAAGAACCTTACATGTTTCCCCATTTATTTTTTTTTACTTTTTACTTTTTATTTTTAAAGAAGCTTTAGATTACATAAATGTTACATAAAGCACTAGAGAATATATACCAGCAAAACCAAGATTGTTTAATTTTAAGTTTAAATGGTCTCTATTATCACCTCCTGTCCTTTTGTATCAGTGCCCCCCCCCCATTCTTATATTTAGCTGAATCAGTTCTTGGTTGAATAATTTCTTGAGGATGTGAGCAGTATACTTTCTGTAGTTTTGACAAAACCTGGGCTGTCTTAAAATTGCTTTCATAGGCAAATGACAATTTGGCTTGATTATGAAACACTAGACCTAAAGATAGTGTTATTTATTCTACAAATGATTCTTTACACAGAGGATATACATCTGAGACCAAATTTTTCATCCTTTATATATTGGTAGCACTTTTCCTCCTGGAAGCTTATAAATTCTTTATATTTAATGACTTCAAGATCCATTCATTAACTTTTCCTGGCACTTGGTGAATCTTTTGATAGAAAATTTTAGGTTTCAACACAGGGTCTTATTCTATGATATTATTGATTATTGTTTGTTCATGGCAAAAGAGATTTTGCTGATGGTATTAAGGTTACCAATAGTTGGCTTTGAGTTAGTCAAAAGGGAGAAAATACAGGTGAACTTGAGCTAATCACTTGAGCCCTTTTAAAGCAGACGGTTTACTCTGTCTGATGGCAGAAGGAGACATCAGAAAATTGAAGCATGAGAAGGATGTGATGTGCTGTTGCTGGCTTTGAAGATGGAAGGGGCCTCGTGCAAGGAATACTGGGGGCCTCTAGAAGAAAAGGGTGTCCCCCAGCTGACAGCCAAAAATGAAATAGGGATCAGACCTTTAGATTCTTTTAAAGGAATACAAATGTTCTATTTTGTATCTGATTTTGTTTGCATATTTGTTTTTGGTGTTAACTATTATTTTGTCTTTACTAATTTTTCCTCAGTCTTTTCCTCTGATTTCTGGGAGAGCTTTTCCTGATCCTAATTTGAAAATTATGTCACTGCATGTTTATTTCACACTTAAAAAAAAAACTTAGTGCACTTATTTCTGCCTGTTTTTCACACAGTTCTCCTTTTATCTTTGCTACTTCTCTTGTGATTACAGACAGTTATCACCTTTTATTTTAACTCTTTTTAATAGAGCCTATGTTTTAGTGTATTTTATCAAATATATAAAATAGAGGCTAATATTTACTATTTCTTTTTTAAAAGTATATTCTTCCTCTACCTCTTAAGAAGTGTGCCATTTGATTGTTATAGCATTTTTTCCTACTGGCCTCTTTTTTTTTTTTTTTTCTAATTCATCCTTAATGGTGGTAATTTCTTCTAAGCCTTGTAAAATTGCCCCTAAAAGGGAGCAAATGTCGTCATGTTGTTTAACTTCAATTTCTACTTGGAATTGTTAAAATTCTCCTGTAACATTTTAGGCTGGTGCGATGATTCATAGTTCAGTGATCCAGAAATAGGAAGAAGCTAGGGCTGTGGTCAATACCACTAAGGGAACTTGTTTCTGTGAGGTTTCTTCTCATGCTTGGGGAACCAACTTTTTTTCTGAGGCTTTATTTACCCAGTGTGGTCCATTCACCTTTCTAAGGCTGTTGCCCACGACATCAAAGAAGAGCCAAGTTGCTAAAGGGAGGAAATCCCTACTAATGGCACTAATTTATTTTGTGTGGCTTTCTTTATCTCTAGGTCTCCTGACACAGCCATTCTTGAAATCATTTTGTAACTCCCACTGTTGCTGCAGGTCTCTTAGTCAAGGTTAGAGTCACTGTCTTTTGTTGAAAAGTCTCTTAATTACCACCACTGTCTGTACAGTGTCTCTTCCCTGGTTCCTCTTGCACAATTCACTTTAAATATTGTGGTTCAGT
>JAQZBX010101376.1:0-11266 GCA_029593785.1 Cabassous unicinctus
AGGAATGAAGTGTCAAAATGAGACCTTACCACACACATAAGAAACCAACAAAATAAAACCCTGAAGTAGAAAGAGAAGCTAATCAACTGAATAAATCTATCAAGATAAACAGATGCCTAGACACCAACTGTATTAGTCAGTCAAAGGGGTGCTGATGCAAAACACCAGAAATTGGTTGGTTTTAATAGAGGGTATTTATTTGGGGTAGAAGGTTATAGTTACCAGGCTATAAAGTGTAAGTTACTTCCCTCAGCAAAGTCTACTGCCATTTGTTGGAGCAAGATGGCTGCTGACATCTACAAAGGTTTGTGCTTTCTGGGTTCCTCTCTTACTGGGGCTCATTTCTTTCTAGGCTCAGCTTCTCTGCTCTCTCCACAAGGCAAGCTGTAGACTGTCAGGTGAACAGCTCTGTCTCTCTCCCTGGGGCTCAAGTCTCAGCTGCTCAGCTCTCTCCCTTGTGTTTACTTCCCGAGGCTTCAGCTCAAAATTCTTTTGCATCCTCCATCTCTGTGTCTTTACTTCCCAATATTTTTTTCAAGAGAACACAGACAACTGCAAGGATATAGAAGAAGAGGAACCAAATGTCAAAAAGGAATCTTACTATACATGCACACACACGCGCGCGCGCACACACACACACAAACAACCAAATAGAACTTTAGAGTAGAAAGAGAAGCTAACCAATCAAATAAACACATCAAGAGAAACAGATGCCTAGACACCAACAAAAAATTACAAGCCATATAAGAAACAGATAGACATGGCCCAGTCTAACAAGCAAACTAAAAAACAGGAGGAGATGCAGAATGTGGAACAATTAACAAGGATGTCCAAACAAATATCATGAACCAAGTTACTGAAGTGAAGGAAAAGATAAAGGATATTAAGTCACTGGGAGAACATACAGAAGAAATTGTAAACATACATAAAAACATAACAGCTATGATTGTGATGAATGGCACAATGCAAGAAATCAAATATACACTGGAAGCACATAACAGCTGATTTGAACAGTCAGAGGAAAGAATCAGCAATGTGGAAGACAGTACAGCTGAAATCAGAAAGAGATTTTTTCTATATAAAGAAAAAAAAATGTCCAGCCATGAATTCTCTATCCAGCAAAGCTGGCATTCAAAAATGAGAGTTCAAAATATTCACAGATAAACAGAAATTAAGAGAGTTTGTTGATAAGAAACCTGCCTTTCAAGAAATACTAAAGGGAGTTCTTCAGGTTGAAAAGAAAAAAGCATGAGGGAATTGGAGGAGAGTGTAAGAACAATTAAAAAGATAAAATGAGAAATAAAAACAAGATATGGTATATATAAAGCTAAAGAAAATGTAACTAACATAAGTAATTCCTTGACAGTAATAACATTGAATGTTAATGGATTAAACTTTCCAGTCAAGAGACACAGATTGGCAGAGTGGGTAAGGAAACATGACCCATCTATATGCTGTCTACAAGAAACTCACCTTAGACCCAGGGATGCAAGGAGGCTGAAAGTGAAAGGTTGGAAAAAATTTTTACATAAAAACAATAACCAAAAAAGGGCAGGAGTAGATATACTAATATCAGATAAAATAGACTTTAATGCAAAACTATTGTAAGAGACAAAGGAGGCCACTATATATTAATAAAAGTGGTAATCTATTAAGAAGAAAGAACAGTCATATATGTTTATGCACCTAACCAGGGCACCTCAAAATACAAGAGGCAAACATTGAAAAAACTAAGTGAAGAAATAGATGCCTCTACAATTATAGTGGGGAACTTCAATACACCATTAATACCATTACACAGAATATCTCAACAGAGAATCAATAAAGAAACAAAGACCTAGAATAATACACTAGAAGATCTGGACCTAATAGACATATTACTGGCTGAGTTGACATATTAGCCAAACCATCACAATGGCTTTACAGTAATAACACTGTATGTTAATTGATTGAACTTCCCAATCAAAAGACATAGACGGATAGAATGGATAAAAAAATATGAGCTGTCTATATGTTGTCTACAAGAGACCCACCTCAGACATAAGAACACAACCAGGGTAAAAGTGAAAGGTGGCAAAAAGGTATTCCATGCAAATAGTAACCAAAAAGGAGCTGGAGTAGACCAGATCAATGTGAAATAATAGCATTATAGGATAAGAACAACAATTACTCAGTGCAACTGGCAAATTGTTCCTGTGATCAGTATTCTGTAATTTTTTCCATACAAAATAAACACTTGTTTTTACTTGAGGAGGGCTGGAGAAGAGATATATTTTTGGATATATTCATTTTTCTTTAACCCTTTCTTATTCATACTCTTTAATTAAAATAATCTATCTGGATCAATAATGATTTAACATGACTACTGTTGAACAAGTTTTTGAGTTTTTCTGCTTCATAAAATTATGAGTTGGCCAATTGTTATCTGCTGTTATTCATTCCAGTAAGATGTGAAGAATACCTAAATAGGAATTTGATTATCTAGAAAGAATTTTGGCTTAAATGGAAAATTAAATAGCTAAACTAATACTTTATTTCATTCTTAGAGATTATTAGAGCCAATAGTTGGAGCTGTAATATAAAAATTAGAATTATGTTCTCATTAATTTCTATTATATTTGAATTATTATTTACATTTTTAAGTGCTTGTTGCTATGCTGTCTATTTTTTATAATTCATTATATTAAATCTAACCTGGCCCTGCAAAAAAATAATAATAATATGAAAAAAATGCTCAACATCATTTGTCATTAGGGAATTTCAAAATTAAAAAAAAAATAATGAGACACCATACTCCTATGATAATGATTAAAATAATTTTAAAAAATGATACCAAATTCTAGCATAGGTGCTGAGCAACAGGAACATTGCTAGCGCAAATGCAAAATGGTACAACCTCTGCAAGGCTGTTTGGTTGTTTCTTACAAAGCAAAACCTAGCCTAACCATACAAACTAGTAATAAAGCTCCTAGGTGTTTACTCAACTTGTTTGGACACCTATGTTCATGCAAAATTCCTGCACACAAATATTATAACATCATTAGTCACAATCACCAAAAACTGAAGGCAACCAAGATGTCCTTCAAGAGATGAACGGATAAACAAATTGTTGCACATCCATTCAATGGCACGTTACTTAGTGTTAAAAAGAAATTAGCTATCATGTCAGGAAAAGATGTGCATGGATCTTAAATGCACATTCTTAAGTGAAAGAAGCCAGTCTAAAAACACTACAAATACATTCAAATTGCCTGAGATTCTGGAAAAGGGAAAACTGTAGTTAGTAAAATCATCAGTGGTTGGGGCAGGTGGGTGGTTGATTAGGTGAAGCACATGGGATTTTTTTATGTCAGTAAAAACTATTTTGTATGATTCCTGTTTTAGTTTGCTAAAGGCTGCCAATGCAAAATAGCAGAAATGCGTTGGCTTTTACAATAGGCACTTTTTAGGGTAGAAGCTTACAGTTTCAAGGCTGTGAAAATGTCCAAATCAAGGTATCATTAAGAGATGCTATCTCATCAAGCTGCAGCTGTAGGTGATCAGGCACATAGTGGCATCATCTAAAGATGCTTTCTCTTGGAGCTTAGCTGTAATCAATAAGGAAAATGGCAAGTCTCTTCCCTCTCCTCGTTGCCTCAGCCTCCAGCCTCACTCTCAACTTTTCGTGGTTTCTATGTCTTTCTGCACCTGCAAGCAATCCTGGAGTCCTCTCTCACACAGCAGGGTAAAATGGCAGCTCTCTTTCAATGTGGTTTTTTTCTCTTTGTCTCTACTTGTCTCTCTGATTTATATAAGACTCCAGCAAGTAGGTGGAGACCTACCCTGGGTCACAACTCACTGAAGTAATCCAATCACAGGTTCCCATGTGAATTCAATCGAATCAAAGGGTCCCAGACCCTCAGGAATGGATTAACTCCAAGAACATGATCTTTTCTGGGATTCACAAAATCTTCAAACTGTCACAACACTGTAATGATAGATACAAAAAAATTATGTGTTTGTCAATACCCAAGGAATTTATAGTACAAAGAGTTAGTCTTCATGTACACACATTAAAAAACAAAACAATCATTTAGTAGTTTAGGAGATTCCAGGATGGAAGGAAGACTCTGATAACAGGATCCAAGTGTGTTCAAGTGCAGTATTCAGCCATAGAAAGGAATGAAATTTTGATGCATGTAACAATATAGAAGAAACCTGAAGACATCATATTGGGTAAAATAAGCAAGGCACAAAAGGACAAATATTGAATGATCTCAATGATATGAAACAATTAGAATAAGCAAATTCTTAGAGTCAGAATGTAGAATATAGGATACCAAGGGATGGGGTGGGAGTAGGGAATAGGAATTTAAGGCTTAAAATGTACAGTTCTATTGGGAATGATGGAAAAGTTTTGGAAATGAATGGTAGTAATGGTAGCACAACATTGTGTATATAACCACATTGAATTATATATTTGAATATGGGCTTAAAGGGGAAGATTTAAGTTCCATATATGTTACTAGAATAAAATTGTTTTAAAACTTACATGTAACTGCACAACACAAACAGTGAACCCTAAGTTAAACTCTGGAGTATAGTTAAAAAAATGCATGAAACAATCTTACAGCAACCAAAAGGTAGTGACCTTTGTAAATGTGTGTTAAGACTAAAGAGAAAGGAACTATACATAAGCTCTGTACTCTGATTAGTATTTCCCACAGAAGTACAGGTGACAATTCTGATGTTGCTACACATGTACACTGGAATTAAACAGTTAAATAAAAGGATTTTGGAAGGGGGGAACCAAATTTCTAATTGTGAATAATTTATAAATAAGTAAGGGCAAAAGACTAGAATCTATGTGGTAATGGATTAGATTTGGGAGCTGGTACAAACTCACATTTAACTTAATATAGATATAGATGGTGTGAAGCAAGTTACTGTATGGTGTCACAGGAACTCAGGATCAGGAACAATGGAGACTCCCAGGAAATGACCACCTTATTGCTAGCAGAGCACAAAGGGTCCCAACAATCAGGGAAAGAGATCTTACTTTGCCTGCTTCCCTAGAGAGGCCAAATGTGTTGTATAGAGTTGGTATATTGGTATATATGGGAATTCTCTGTACTTTCTTCTCAATTTTTCTTTATATATAAATCTATTATAAATGAAGACTATTAAAAAGTTAAATTGAACTAAAAAATTTATAAACAATGGGATGAGATGAAAAATACTTTGTGTGGAATTAAAAGCAGATATTACTGAAAATAATTAGTGAACCTGAAGACATAGCAAGAAAAGCTATCTAATGTGAAACCCAGAAATAAAAGATAATCAAATATGTAGTCCATAAAATAATTATCAACATATGTAAAGGTATTCAGTCATTCAACATATGTTCTATAATGATAATGTATTTAAATTAGAAATTAACAGAAGAAAGAGCCCTGGAAAATCCCCAAATATTTTTAAAGCAAATAATGTACCTCTAAATAACCCATTAGAAGGAAGTTAGATAACATTTTGAAATAAATGAATATAAAAACAGAAAATATCAAAATTTATGCAATATCACTGAAAGTACTTAAAGTGAAATTTATAACACTAAATAGCACTAGTAGAAAGGAAGAAAAATCTCAAATCAATGACATCAGCTTCCACTTAATAAACTGAAAAAAGAAGAACAAATAAAACCCAAAGTCAGAAAAAGAAAATCATGAATATCAGCATGAAAATCAGTGAAAAAAGAAACAGAAAAACAATTTAAAAAATCAATGAAACCAAAAATTCATTATTTGAGAAGATTAAAAAAATGATGAACATATACCTATACTGATCATAACAAAAAGAGAAAACACACAAATTATCAATATTAGGAATGAGAGTGTGATATCATTACAGATTCTTAAGATGCTTAAAATATGATTTGGTACAATTACGAATAACTTTGTGCCAATAATACAAACAACTTAAATGAAATGGACAAATTCCTGGAAAGACACACTACCAAAGCTCACACAAAATACACACACATCTATAAACACACACAAACATACACAAAACATAATAGCTGAATATTTATTAAAGAAATTGAACTTGTAGTTAAATACTTTCTCACAATGAAGATTCCAGGCCCAGTTGTTTTCACTAATAAATTCTTACAAACCTGTAAGAAAGAATTAACATTGATTCTCTAGTAATTCTTCCAGAAAATTTAAAAGAAAGGAATATTTCTCAACTCATTCTAAAAAATTTGGCAAATCAAGTCCACTGTTATACAAAAATGGTAATAAACCATGACTAAGTTGATTTTATACCTGAAATATAAGGTTGGTTTAGCATTTACAAATCAATCAGTGTAAATCACCATTTTAAAAAGTGAAAAAAAAAGTGATCATTTTGATGTATGTAGAAAAAGCATTTGATAAAATCCAACATCCATCCCTATTGAAATCCCTCAGAAGACTTGGAATATGAAACACTTGCTCAACTTGATTAAGGGATTCTCCTAATATCATATATCTGATATTATAGTTAAAGATGAAAGAGTGAAAGCTTAACCACTATTATCAGAAACAAGACTGTTCAACATTGTACCAGAGGTTCCAGTTGATGCAAAAAAAAAAAAAAGAAAGAAAGAAGTAAATTTGTTTTTATATAACATAATCATCTATGTGGAAAATTCAATATTTACAAAAAAGGTAATAGAACTAATAAGACAGTTCAGCAAGGTTGCTGAATATGATATCAATATATAAACATCAATTGTATTTCCATATACCATCAGCAAATAATCTCAAACTGCATTTCAAAATACAACTTATAATAGCACCAAAATATATAAATGCTGAGAGATAAATCTGAGAAAAAGTGAAAGTCTTGTATGCTGAAAACTAAAGAAACATTTAATGATAACAAGTAAATGGAGAGATACATTGTGATCATGGATCACAAGACTCAGTATTGTTAAAATATCAGTTCTCCTCAATTTGATCCATGGAGTCAATGCAATCACAATAAAAATTTCAGCAATTTTTTTTTTTTTTGGTAAAAATTTGTGAACTGATTCTGAAATTTATATGGAAATTAAAGGATCTAGAATAGATGTAACAACTTTGAATAAGAAGAACAATGAAGAGGGACTAACACTACCTGATTTCAACTTTTATTATTAATCTACAGGAGTATATTTTCTCATTGACTTCTGGACATTCTGCTCAGATGACAGAATGGTAGCCCACCTGGAGTGTGGATGTATTAAAAAGCATTAGTTAGGGAAGCGGGTGTGGCTCAGTGGATAGAGGCCCCGTTTACCATATGGGAGGCCCGGGTTCGTGTCCCGAGGCCTCCTTGTGAGGACACGCTGGCCTGAGCGGTGCGGTGGGCTGATGCAGTAACCTCACAGCAGGAAGCGGGTGTGGCGCAATGGATAGAGCACCCGTTTACCATATGAGAGGCCCCGGGTTCGCTTCCCGGGGCCTCCTTGTGAGGGCAGACCGGCTCACGCGGCGCCGTGGGCTGATGCGGCAGGACCTCACAGCAGGGGGGAGATAAGCAGACACAGAGAAGACACGCAGCGAATGGACACAGCAGCACAAGCAGCAAGGGGGGATAAATAAATAAAATAAATAAATCTTTAAAAAAAATAAAAATAAAAAAATAAAAAGCATTAGTTATCCTTCCCTTCAAAATGCCTTTGGGTACTTCTTTGCTGTGAAAATTTATTAAAACAATGAAGATTTCTCACTTCTGGAGAGGCTAAATTGTTAATGGTACTTATATTACCTTCTACTCAGGATGTTAAAAAATATTGTTTTTCTGCCTAATAACACAGCCAAGCCAGTGGTCATTCCTCATTCTCAGACTATTCAGCTCTTTATTTTATCTACACAACTGTCTCCCTTGGCAACTCTTTCAGCTATTGCCCTTCTCTAATTAAGTTAAAAAATAAAAGTAAATAAAAGAACAGGGAAAAAAAGAGATAGAAACACATCATCTTTGGTACTCCCCAGAGAGTTGCTCAAAGTACCAAAGTATTCACACCGTCACCCCCATTATGTATTCCTTGTTCCATCACATACAACAAAACTGTGATGCTAGGAAGAACTGGGCATGTCAGATGTTCCCCCAAATTTCTCTAGCATGGCTTAACAGTGATACAAAAGCTGCTTAATGGTCTGTTGCACACACTGGTAGAAAAAATCTCAAAAAAAGAAAGTGGCTTATTTCTCTCATCTCTTTGGAGATTATTTGTAAATATATTCAGATTAAATTTATTCAGATGTTGTTAAAATGAGGCTGTGTCCATGTGCGAAGACAAACAGTGATTGTCAGCAAGCTTCTTCTAAAATATTTTAATCCATGATATGCATACTCAATATAATATCGGTAAACACTTTCCATTGTGATTGAAGAGGTTATAATCTCTAGTAAATTTATTAACTCTGTCATTGCATACATCATTTGAAATGCCAAATTGAATATTCTAAAATAAACTTTAAGTTTTATATACAGGATTTATGTGGTCAGATGTTCTGCCTTTAGCCCTTATATATATAAACTCTGTAGAAAGAGAAGAGCTTGGGACTCCCCATAGAAAGCATTAATAAGTGGGCTGGAATACCCATGTGATAGATCATTTCAGATCTTCCCAAACTAGTATGATAATACACACTTAAATGAACATGTATGCCCACAATGATCTCTTGAGCCTAAGGGTGACCAGACAGAGTACAAGGCTTCTAATAGCACCCAACCAGCCACCTGGGGCCCGAACATCCTTGAGTGTTAACTCCAGTGTTCTATATAACTATTGTTCCCTTCTCTGTGCATAGAGGCATGAAAAGATTCTGCAGCACTGCCACTAAGTGATTTTGGGTTATTTTTTTTTTTGCAAAGTATCAATTAGAGTGTGTCAACAGAATTTGTGCCATAATTTGATTTGGACAGTGTCAAGATAAACTACAGGAAATTGGGTTCATATCAAGGATCTTCAGCTGAAAACATCACTTGGAATTAATTGGAAAAGCCTTATCAAGGTTTCCTGTCTAATAATGGTCTGTCAAGTACCAAGATTTACCATCAAGGGTCAGTATCTCCAATTTTAGAAAATGTCAACTGTACGAATTAAAAAACTCCATAATATTAATTTCTCCTTACCTCCTTAGAATCATGACCAGCAACCTATTTCTCACCTAAATTTTAAACTGGTGGAAATGTGTGACAAGAAGACCCTGGTAGCAGCTGGCAGACTTTCTACTTTAACCTCTTTCTGCTGACCAGCAAAATTCAACCCTATGCTACTTATTTGTACAATGTTAACTGATGCTACTCAATAATTAGGGAGGTTCCCCCAAAAAGGAACAATATTTCCACTTATATTGAACTTCATTCACCCATTCTTGTTAGGGTTTGTTCTCTAAGATTTCCACATGCAGCGTTTTGTCCTTTAAACAGATGACTGCTTTTGCTGGACTGATGGAAAGTGTGGGAAGGGAGAACAAGAGTGTAAAAAAAACGGAGAAGTCTTGAATCACAAGGCTTTTTCTTTAGGGCAGAAGTGTCAATTCCCAGGTGATACTAAATATATATGGCCAAATATCCTTTGAAATTTCTAAAATTCCTATGATTATGGATTTCCTGTGATAAATTCAATTTCAGGTTACTTACAGATCAAACTGGTAACACTGGATATCATCTCCTTTTTTGGACCAACTCTTGATATACATAACATTTCTAAAGACCTATGTTTCCTTAAACCTGAATTTATGCTCCATAAAAAAAAAAATGTAGCAGCTTGTTTATATCTTTTATTTACCTGGTTTGGCAAGGAAACCAAGGACAAATAAATTTTTCCTTTGGAATTTAATTTCATTGGTTTGTTAAGGAAAACATTTATTTTTTAATCTAAATATAATTCAGTAAGCAATTCTGAAATTTTTAAATACTAAATACATATTTAAATATAATTGTGTATTGTGGTAGAACTGTTCAAAAAAAAAAAAGTAGGAAAATATAGTGCATTCCATGTAGAGATTTTGGAGTCAAACCTCTCTTTATAATGGTGATAGTTTGTATATTTTCAACATTTTCATCCTTAGTCTTCTAAAGGGCTTTATCATGTTAAGGTTGAAATAATTATGCTTCAATTTATATAATCTCAAATAAAATATAATTCTTTCTACATTAGAAATGAGGAGATTGGTTTGTTTTACAGTACTTCAATGAGAAATATAGTTTAATTTACAACAATTTCTATATTTCTTTTTAAATTAAATAAAAATCATAAGACTTTTGGTGGTAGTGTATGATACTCCAGGTTGCCATTCTTCCACAGAATCCTTTAACAATTGGCACAAAAACTGTCACAGCCATCTTCCTCAAAACTCCAGGAAATAGTTAAAGGGTTACAGTAACTGGGTGAGTTCCAAGTCAAGAAAACACCACTTTCAAAAGAGTAAGGAAAGCTCTTGGTGCCCTTGATGTTCCCTCCCCCAATCACACCCTAGCACAAAGTACAGCCAGCCTCCCATTGTGGGTCTCTTGACCAGTTCTTGAGCAGCCCCTATGCATACACCGAGGTGCCTGTATGTCAGTGCCAATCTATCTGATAACAGCCTGAAAATGTGACCTAGGAATGTCATCTTGGTTTTGCCATCCCAGAAATTTCATGCATGCAGAAGCAGCTAAACTAAACAACTAAAGCAGGGTAACAATTGAAATCTATGTAGCCTGGAGCAAAGGATTACCACTTAAAGTCATACAATAGAGTACCAGGGAAGGGAGAAAGTCTATTCCATAGGGATATTCCATAGGGATTAGAGGGGCCTTTCAAATGCTTGTAAATGGGGAATTCTTATGGACACAAATGAGCACAAACCAAGGAAAAGATACAGGTTCAGAAAAGACAGGGAGGAATCTCAACTTTGCATTTCCCCAGGATGATTTTCTTAGGAGGAGGGCTAAATTTGGAAGGAGATCACCAGCCAAAGCAGAACAAAATGAAAGATCTTTAAAAGGTAGTTTTTATATTGGTTTGTTTGTTTTTGTTAGCTCCTGGTACTCAATCACTAGCTGGATACAAAGTTAAGAAACAAACATTTCAGGTGTTAAATCCCCGAGCTAACATTTTAAAAATATTAAAATGTACAGTGTGCAACAAAAGACTACAAGGAAACTAGAAATGATGGAGTATCAAATGGAACAAAATAAAAATCCAGAAACCATCAACAAAGAGGACCAGACTTTGGATATTTTGTAAAAAGACAAAAAAAAAAAAAAA
>JAQZBX010101377.1:0-11266 GCA_029593785.1 Cabassous unicinctus
TATTCTTTAAAAAAAAAAAGATGCTTAGATTACATAAATGTTACATTAAATATGTAGGGGATTCCCATATACCCTACCCCCTCCCACACTTTCCCACATTAACAGTATCCTTCATTAGTGTGGCACATTTTTTACAATTGATGAACACATATTGAAGCATTGCCACTAAGCGTGAATTATAGTTTACATTGTAGTTTACACTCTCTCCCACACATTTTTGTAAGTTATGACAAGATATATAATGGCCTGTATTCATGACTGCAACATCATTCAGGACAATTCCAATGTCCTGAAAATGCCACCATATTACACCTATTTTTTTAAAGATACTTAGGTTACATAAATGTTACATAAAAAATATAAGGGATTCCCATATGCCCTGCTCCCCACACCTCCCACATTTTCCCACATTAACAACATCCTTCATTACTGTGGTACATTCTTTGCAATTGATGAACACATTTTGCAGAATTGTCACTAAGTGTGGATTAAAGTTTACATTGTAGTTTATACTCTCTCCCACCCAATTCTTTAGGTTATGGCAAGATTTATAATGGCCTGTATCTGTCATTGCAATGTCATTCAGGACAATTTCCAAGTCCCAAAAATGCCCCTGTATTACACCTGTTTTTCCCTCTCCTTGCCCTCAGAACCTCCAGTGGCCACTGCCTCCACATCAATGATATATTTTCTTCCATTGCTAGAATCACAGTAAGTCTATAGTAGAATACCAGTAAGTCTACTTTAGTTCATAGTTCATTCCCCAATCCTGAGGATTCTTGGATGGTGATGTCCACTCCACCTCTAATTGAGAGGAGGTTGCAATCCTTTAGGGCCGATGGATAGGACTATCTTGCTTGCAGCTGTAGACTCTCAGTTCGTTGGTATGGTAGGTGTCCATAATCATCTCCTTGTTAGTTGTCCTGGGTAAGGAGTTTATATATTTTTAATGAATGCATATTTTGCCTTCGGGCTTTAGACAGGGAAACAAGAAGCTGGGTTTAGATAGGATATTGGTAGGAAGGGAGATATTAGGAAAAGAAAAAAAATCCAAGCCAATCACTAAACCAAAAAATCTAGGCAAGGGGGAAACTGGGTTTGAAGTCTATAAAAGAGGCATCCTAGAAGGCCAGACAAGAGAGAAGGTTCAAAGTCTCAGACATGGACAGAAAGGAGGTGGCTAAAGGTGGTATCCAGTGTTAACAGCCAGACAATAGATCTTCTCCACCTGAGATCACATGGTTCTTTTATAAGCAATGCTTAGTGTTGCAATTTATCTGTTTACATGTCTGCAATGTCACCAGACTGTGAGTTCTTTGAAGGCAGCCACCCTACCTTATTCATCTTTGTATCCTGAGCACCTGGTGCAATGCTCACAATTTAGCCATAGTTTTACTATAAAATTCTTATTGCAATTTTAAAAATTTAGTATAATCAATAATTGCACCAGACCTGAATTTCTCTGTTGAAGCCAGTAATGAAGGCAGATTTGGAGATAGTTAATCCAACAGTATCAATGCGTTGAGTGAGATCATGGGAGTCCAGATCACAAGTAACACCTGAGAGGTTTGCTTTTCTCAGCTTTTGCTTTAGGGCAATAACCCTGAGCTTTGTGAACCAGCCTGTTACCACTTTGGTGCAGGTATAGTTTTTAACATTTAGAAGAGCTGATTAATAGTCACGCTAAATTACCTAATAAAAAGTTCTTGTCATGATTTGGTCCAGGTCTTCTCTGACAAGATGACTCGACAATGTGTTGACACACACAATGTCTAAGATTGTGGCCTTGTCTAGTTTGACTCAGATATAGTCAGCTGCATTTTTAAAAGAGAACTTTTACACAAAATGATTGACCTGTTAGGTTTTGCAGTACTCTAATAAAATGCAAATATGGCTTCTCAGATAAATATTTCACATGAAGTCTCTTATGGAATGGCCACAAATTCTCTAACTTTCCTCTCATTGAGAGGTAGAGTCACATGTCTATCCCCTGCATCTGTGCAGGCTTGTGGCTTCCTTGACCAGTAGAGTGCAGTGAAGGCAATACCATGTGATTTCTAACCAGAGGTCATAAAAAGCCATGCAGCTTCTGCCTTGTTCACTCTTGGAGCCATCTAACCCTCTACAGATGTGTGACTATGTTGAGACCACCATGTCTGAGGGGCCATAGATGAGCACTCTGTCCACAATCCCAGCTGAGTCTGTTTCTCAGCTGCCTCAGCCCAAGAGAGACATGTGAGAGAAAAAGCTGTCTTGGAAATGGATTTCCATTCAAGACACCTCCAGACATTTGCGTCATCGCAATCAAGGTCCTAGGTGCATAGAGCCTTCTCTGCTGTGCTCTTTCCAAATTCTTCCCTTCGTAGCCCAGACTGATTGTACCAGCTACTTGGTGCCTACAAGAAAAAAAAAAAGAGACCATGTCCAGGTCCTGGATATTTCCATTGAGAAAATGGAGGAGCTGAATTCATAATCCATGGGATTTAACCTGAAATTCCTAAATCTCAAGAGCATAGAAATAGACAAATCTGCACCAAGTGTGCCTCTAGAGGCCCTTCCTCTCAGCATTCTTCCATACTGACATTAGCTCCAGCTTCACTTCATTCTTAATTTTCTTTTCCCTCTGTCTCACTTTCTTCATCATGTTATATAAATGAATCTTCCTAAGCCACTTTAAATTTTTTGGTTGGGATCAAACCAAGGTATAAATAAACATGTTAAAAATATGTTAAAGAAAGCAGTAGTTCAATCAATGCTCCTTGAATTAATGAATTATATAAAGATAAAAGCAATTCTAAGCCTTTGAATTAATGAATTAATTAAAGGTAAAAGAAATTCTAGGCCCTATCTTTCCCTTTGTGCCTTGGATATGTTCTGTCTTATCCTTTTTAGTTATAAGAGTGACTGATGGCAACACACCAATTTTTTGTTTTGCTTTGTTTTTCTGATTGACAAAAACAACCTGCAAGTTGGTAGGGAAATGTTTAAATTAGCTGTGCTATAGTCACACTACGGAATATTAAGCAGCTTAAGAGAGAACATGTAATTGATCTGAAGGGATGTTCCTGAAGGTAGGGTAATAGAGAAAAGTAAATTGTAGCCTAGTACATATAGTGAGATCCCATTTTTATAAAAACAATAACATCCAAAACACACACATATGCACAGGTAGGTTTGTGAATGAACAAGTACATAGAAATGTGTGAAAAGATACACACTAGTTTGTTAACATTTGTCACTTGTGGGGACTCAGGAGATGGGATGGGGAGGAAAATGATTATTTTTTCATTTTTTTCTTTATTTATGTTTATATTATTTCACTAGTTGAACTAAACTTACATTACTTTTACAATTTTTAAGAGAAATTTAAAGGAAAAGTTATTTTTTTAAAAGCCTTATAACATGTAAGCTTTCTTTTTCTTGCCCCCTTCTCCTTGCCACCCCCACATGGTGGTATCTGTTGATGTACTAGCATTTTATATCGCAACTGAGCTAGACTTCAAAAATTTTAATAAGGGAGGTATGGGTTGTTGGTGGAGGAAACTATTTTATAACTGATTGAGACATGACTCATTATTCACAAGTTCTGTCACTGAGAGTTCCTTAAAACATAAAGTTTTGGTCCATGGCTAGTAAGTGGAAACTTAGAAGGCCTCTGAGTTCTTATTTTAATTATCTGCCTTTCTTCTACTTTTAGTGGAAAATTCTAACATTTACAGTTTGTTAATAATTTGTAAACAAATACCAAGTTAACAGCAATCTCATTGAGACTATCAGAAGCTGAAGAAAGCAACTTCAACTTTATATTCTGAGTATAATTCCCTTTGCCAAAAAATCTTTTAGAGGAAAAACTGACAATAACAAGTGTTGGAGAGGATGTGGAGAAATAAGAGCACTTATTCATTGTTGGTGGGAATGTACAATGATACAGCTGCTGTGAAAAACAGTTTAGCGATTCCTCAGAAAATGAAAATAAAATTACCATATGACCCGACAATTCCACTTTGAGGTATATACCCAGAAGTATTGAAAGCAGAGATTCAAACAGATATTTGCACACCAATGTTCATAGCAGCATTATTCACAATTGTAAAAAGATGGAAGCAAATCAAGTGTCTACCAACCAATGAATGGATAAACAAAATGTAGTATATACATACAATGGAATATTATTCAGCCATAAAATGGAATGAAGTTCTGATACATGCTACTACATGGACAAATCTGGAAAAGACATCATGTTGAGCGATAAAAGCCATACACAAAAGGAAAATGTTGTATAATCTCACATATAAAATAATTAGAATATGCAAATTCATAGACTCAGAAACTAGAATACAGGGTACCAGGGACTGGGGAGGGGATAGGGAATAGGGAGTTAATGCCTAGATGGTACAGAGTCTCCTTTTGGGATGATGGAAAAGTTTCATTAATGGATGGTGGTGATAATAGCACAACATTGTGGATGTAATTAATACCATTGAAAGCGGTTAAAAGGGAAAATTTTGAGTTGTCTATATTTTACCAGAATAAAAAAGTTTAAAAGCCATTGAACTGTACAGCACAATTAATCCTAAAATTAACTGAGGACTACAGTTAATAATATAATTATAATAATATTATTTCATCGATAGTAACAAAAGTATCACATGAATGCAAAGTGTTAATAATAAGGAAAACTGTGTGCATGAGCTATCTATACTTTCTGCATGATTTTTCTGTAACCCTACAACTTCTCTAATAAAAAAAAAAGGCAGATAAAGAAAAGAAACTTTTAGAGAAATATTCTTTGATAGTACTTGACTCAATATACAATTTTCCTGTAATGTAACAGAAAGAGCTGACTTAAGGTCAACTACTATATCTCAAAACACAAACTCAACTTTTTGGCAGATGCCCTCTAAGGTTTAATTGATTGGAGTGTAACAATTGCAATCAGCATGTCAATCATTTATATTCATAAGGAGTACATAGTCACGAGTAATTTCCCCAGAGGGTTCACTAGGAAGCTCTCAGACTCAGACATTTCACAGATGGACTCCTGAGGTTTTTTATATGGGTAACTCTGCTTTGAAAATTTTCCAGGCTAAAATTGTCAAAGCTGTGGTTTTGTAGGGTAGAACTTTGGAACCTTGACTATTGATTTGTCCTTATCCTGGAGCAGGCCCAGAATTGTTTTCTGAGAAAAATCTTTACCCTGTCTACAGTGCTCCCTAAACCTTTACAAAGAGGTAAGGCCACTGCTTGCTCAAGACAAAGTCTAGGTTATTCATTTTCATAATCATTTTCAAAGTCTAAGTTATTCATTTTCATAATCATTTTCAAGGTCTAGGTTATTCATTTTCATAAAGGTTCATCAAACTTTTTTCTCTCTGCTCAATGATTTTTAAAGTATTTTTAAAAAGAATTTCAAACAAGGCAGTTGCAAAAATAATACAAAAGCAATATAGAGAATTACAATATACCACCTACCCAGATACTCAGACTTACCAATTTTTAACATTTTGCCATATTTTATATCATTTTATCTATTTTATCTATTTTCTAAACATTTGAGAGTAAGTTGCATATATCATGCTTCTTAAACCTAATACTTCCGTGTTAAAATTATAATATTTTAAATATATGAGTTTTTAAAATTCATGCACTTTAATCAATAACTCCAAATAATTGCTTCAAAGCCTTTGGCAGATAATAAAATATCCAACTGTCACTACCCAAATTTATCAAATGTCAATGTTCAAGATATAATATTCATGGAGGATTAATTGAAGGGCTAGAATCTACCCAGACTGAGAAATTGTATACACTTTTATCCCTGGACCAATCTGGACTTTTAGGAAAACCTAGGGTTTGGACAGCATTTTGTTGTTGTTATTGTTACTGTTTCCCACTGTTCAGTCCACTTAAAGAGAATTACGTTTAGTACATTGCACTTTAGCCTTAGGCCTTCAACAACATACATTGAAAAATCTATTGAGAATAACAAAACTAGTTATTTGAAAGATAATGTTAATAACATTGTCCGTTCCATGACTCCATGCACACATAAGGGAAATTTTCCTCAAATTTCATAACCAGTAAAATATTAGTTTCTCCAGCATTATCTGCATGGTTTTTTAAAATTTGGACAGTGTAACTCCTTACTTGACCATGTTTTTGACTTTGGCTAATAAAAAGTTGAGAACTAAATATGAAACTTTATTTTAAGACTTGTATAAGAGTTCATAACATACATTTCTATGTGTTATTAACTTTTCCTTTGGTTGTACCTCACCATTCTAAATTTCTTTCCCTCTAGTTGAATTTCTTTCTCTAATTTTCAATGTTTTTATACTGTATGTGATCCAGCAAGGTATCTCAAATCCTTTTTTGAAAGGAAGCAGATTATAATTTAAGGAATAATCATAATCCTGTGATAAGAAGGATTTCTAGGTGTGCGTATTGCTGGTAGGAAAGGGTAGGAGGTAGAATAGAGAATGCAGTTGAGGAGTACTGCTAGGTTGACCAGAACTGGAATCCCTGAGGGTATCATATATTTTTAAATAAATGGAAAATTACTAAAAGCTATAATCTGATTATAGCATAATATACACCATCATAATTTTAAAAGGGGATCATTTTACAGTTTTGAGAAAACATTTCTACTTACAAATTTCCTTTGAACAGTGACTGTAAAATACTGAAACCTTTGGAAACATCTTGTACGGAATTCTTAAGTTTCATTAGCAAAAATGTAACAAAGAATCATTAATCCTAAATGAAGTTCTAAGCAGTGAAAAACAGAAGCTTGTACAGTGGAGCTGCAAATTTCATTCATTTTTTTTTTTTTTTTTTAGGAAGTATCAAGGATTGAGCCCAGGACATCTTACATGGGAAGCAAGCGCTCAACTACTTGAGTTATATCCACTCCCCTGCAAATTTCATTCTAACTCACATATGCAGATAAAATATATCTCCATTATTTTGCCCAAATTAAAATGGTTTTGCTGCCCAGTAGTACCCACTAAATAAGATGAGGGGGAAAAAAACCTTTATTGTTATTTACTTTTTTTTTTTTTCTCATTCACTTTAAAATAAAAGATTTCTATCCATATCCAGTCAGAAAAGTAGAAAACATGCTAGTTATTTCAAACATGGAGATTTAACATAAGGAATTGTTTACACTATTGTAAGAAGACTGAAAGAGCAAAAAGATCATGCTGACATGATCCAGAGATTAGAAACAGAAGATAAATGAAATTGTTCTAAAATTTCTGAGATGATGAATGTACAACATTGTAATTATACTAACAGCCATTGATTATACACTTTGGATAGATCCTATGGTATGTGAATATATCTCAATAAAACTGCTTAATAAACAAATAAATAATTGTGCAAGAGTAGCCAGAAATAGCAGCTATGTACAGCAGGGAAAACAGAAAGATTGAGAGGTGAGGAATTTTCTTGTCTGTTTTTTTTTATTATTATTATTATTGAAATAATGAAAAGGCTTTAATAAGGATTGAAGTGAAGAATGCACAACTATGTGATTATACCAAATACCACTGATTGTATACTTTGGATGAATTGTATGTTTTATTAATATGTATCAATAAAATTGATTTGTTTAAAATAAATGAAGTAAATAAATAAATAAAAAGAAACAGAAGGTGACATCTGTGCATAGCTTCAGCCAACTAGGGACACATTTATGGTATTTCTGATAGTAGAGCATACTAACACTTCCCAACTGGTTAACCCAGTCGCACCTGATTTTATAAAGTTTCTATGTCTGTGCTATCCTCTGTTATCCCTCTATCAATATCTCCTCATTGAACAATTGAAACTTTTTTATTTATAATTTGAACACTTATCACTTGCATATACATACTTATATCATGGAATAATAGAAATATTAATGGAAGGTTAAAGTTGGTTTGCTGACTTCTGGTATTACAATTCCATAGAAGATCAAAGGAAACCCTCATTAAATTTATTTTCAGGGTGGATTGATTAGTCTTCAGGTTTTTATGTTTTAAAACCTGGTATTTTTTCTCTATTATGAAAAGAGTAAGAGAAGCTTATTTCTCTAATTTTTGTTAAAATCTCACAAAACTTCTATAAATTCTGTTAAATAGATTTTTATTCTCTACAAATGTACCAGGATATTTCTTAACATGAGGACTGGGAATGAAAAAATGTCCTGGTTCCCATAAATACATACTTCCAAACAGAAAAGGCATGGAACTACCTCTCTTAGAGCAGAAAATAGGAGAACTCTCTGACTCATTGGATTCAGGATCTTTGTGGTACTCTTAAAATTGTTTCAATTCAGGGTGACATAAAGAGGTGCCACTTAAAATTCTTTGTGGGTACTTCCAGGAAAATGGCAGAATAGAAAGACAACAGACTTTCTTCTTTCCCAGAACAATAGCTAGAGGACAGGGAAAAATGGCCTGGGAAAAAAAATCTTCTAGGGTTTAGGACACCAGGGGAAGGCTGGACACCACCCAGAAGAGAGAAGGGCAGAGGAAAAGAATCACAATGGCAAAACTGTGAGTTAAAAACTGCAGCTGCAACTGCCAGCATCCTCCCCTACTCTATAGACACTTTTGAATTCTCAGGCCTTGGGGCTGGTAGTTACAGACAAAGGGGGCACCAGGGACCCACCTCCCCAGAAAAGGGGAGAGAGAGGGACACAGCCTAAGGCTGATGTAGCTTTTTACCCACAGATTTGCTCTTCTGTGTCCCACAGGCCCTTCCAGGCCAGGTGGGGCCACACCATTGTTTGTTTTGGGAGTCCACAAAAGAGATCTGACCCTCTCAATCTCCCTATCTACTGACTGGGGACTGGTTATTGAGGACACAGAGGGGAGTGGAATTATTTCATACATGGGAAAAGGGAGTGGGTTGCCAGCAAAGGTTGGAAAACTGTCTCTGAGAAAGTTTGAATTACGAAGCTCTTAGCCTTCAGGCAGAAATGTCTATCACATTGAATCTGGTCCTTGCTGCAGCAAACACACTGTGACCAGGCTTTGAACTGAGATGACTGCCAAAGAGCATCATCTGCTGGCAGGCCAAGGTAGTGCATATGAGGAAAGTAAATAGAGGCTTGTTTCCACCTTTACAACCTCCTTCCCCAAGGCCCTTGGAAGTGTGTCTGCGACCCATTACTGGGTCCAGGACACAGATCTGAAGAACTAATAGGGACAATCCTAAAGATCCAGAAAAAGTTGAACCAAGAATCAAAGAACAGCAGTAACATACAACCTCCAACCACTAAATCCCTAAAAAGAGAGAGAATTGAGCATCTGAGTAATCTCACCATCCTAATCATATGCCTGGATATCAGCAAGAAATTACAAACCATAAGTATTAGTCAGCCAAAGGGGTGCTGATGCAAAGTACCAGAAATCTGTTGACTTTTATAAAGTGTATTTATTTGGGGTAGAAGCTTACAGTCAAAAGGTCCTAAAGATTCCAACTCAAAGCTACTTCCTTACCAAACTCTGTTGCCACGTGTTAAAGCAAGATGGCAGGCAACATCTGCAAAGGTTCAGCCTTCCTCTTCCCTCTTAAATCTCCATGGGTCCAGCTTCTTCTGATCTCAGCTATAGGCTGGCATAGGGCTCATCTCTCTTCCTGGGGCTTGTTTTTTTCCTGGATCAGCTGCTCTGGTCTCTTCACAAGGTCAGCTGTAAACTCCCAGGTGAATTGTTCATCTCTCTTCCCAGGGCCATATCTATGAAGCTGTCTCTTCCTCTGTGTTCTTCTCTGTGTATCTACTTCTGTGTGTGTTTCTTCTTGATTGAGCAACTGTCTATATAGCCCATAAAGGGGGTGGGGACTCAAAGTGAGTTGCCCTAATGATGTGGTCACATCAAAGCCCTAATCTTAACATAATTTAATCAAAGGCATCTCAGCTGAATCTAATAAAAATCAAAGGGCATCATACCCACAGGAACAGACCAGTTTACAAACATAATCTATCTCCTTTTGAAATTCATAAATAATATCAAACTGCTACACCAGACTAAGAAAATGGAAGAAATGACCCACGAAAAGGAATATATCAAAGCCCCAGAAAAGACACAGGATTTGAGACAACTAATCAATGAGATGTACACAAATTTCCAAAATCAAATTAATAGGTTGAAAGATAATATGGCTAAAGAGATAAGGGACATCAAGAAGACACTGAATGAGAACAAAGAAGAATTTTGAAACCCTGAATTGAAAAATTACAGAGCTCATGGGAATGAAAGACATGATAGATAAGATCAAAAGCACATTAGAAGCATACAACAGCAGACTCTAAATGACAGAAGAAAGAATAAGTGATACAGAAGACAGAGCAGCTGAAATAGGAGAGAAAAAAGAACAGAGAGAAAAGCATGGAAAAAATTGAGCAGGAGCTCAGGGAGTTGAATGATAAAATGAAATGCAATAACATACGTGTTATGTGAGTTCCAGAAGGAGAAGAGAAGGAAAAGGAGCAGAAAGAGTATTTGAGGAAATAATAGCTGAAAAATTCCCAACTCTCATGAAAGAAATGAGCTTACATGTCCCAGAAGCACAGCGTACCCTAACCAGAGTAAATGTAAATAGACCTACTCCAAGACACATACTACTCAGAATGTCAAATGTCAAAGATAAAGAGAAAACTCAGAGCAGCAGAATGTCAAATGTCAAAGATAAAGAGAAAACTCAGAGCAGCAAGAGAGAAGCACAGTATCACATACAAAAGATACCCAGTAAGATTTAGTGCAGATTTCTCATCAGCAACCATAGAAGTGAGAAGACACTGATATGATACAATTAGGATACCCAAGAGAAAAACTGCCAGCCAAGAATTCTTTATCCAGCAAAATTGTCTTTCAAATACGGAGGTGAATTTAAATATTCAAAAACAGAAACTAAGAGAGTTTGTAAAAAAGAATCCACCTTTGCAGGAAATATTAAAGAAAGCTTTACAGCCTGAAAGAAAAATACAGGAGAGAGAGGCTTGGAGGAGAGTATAGAAGAAAGAATAGCAGAAAGGATAACCAAAAGAGTAGAAAGACAGACAAAAATAAGATATGAATATGAAAAGCAAAGAATAAAATGGTGGAAGTAAATAATGCATTTACAGTAATATCATTGAATGTGAATGGATTAAACTCCCCAATCTAAAGAGATAGGCAGGGAAGCGGGTGTGGCTCAGTGGATAGAGCCCCCGTTTACCATATGGGAGGCCCGGGTTCGCGCCCCGAGGCCTCCTTGTGAGGGCACGCCGGCCTGA
>JAQZBX010101378.1:0-11293 GCA_029593785.1 Cabassous unicinctus
TGTCTACAACAGAACACCACCAATTCCACTCTAGTCCACAGCTCCTCCCCCCATCCTGAGTGGACTTGGAAAGTGATGTCCACTCCACCTCCAAGTGAGAGAGGGCTTATATTCCATGGATATAGTGGATGGGATTATCTTGCCTTCAGCTGCAGGCCCTCTCCATTCCCTGGGATGGCTGTTGCCCATCGTCGTCTCCGCCCCCACAACTTAGACGAGCAAAGCAGCACACTATTAAAGAAAATGCATAGAGCCTTGTTTTGTATACAGGAGCTCTGACGTGTACTCCAATTCTTACTTCTTTAAGACATTATCATGGTGTTGGCTTAGATGAAAACAGTAGGAAACAGAGATTAAAAGCATAAGCTCTGACATCAGTCAAGCTAGGTTTGATCTTGGTCCTACCACCTACCAACTATGCAAACTCTGGAAGGTTCACTCACTGAGGTCACAAGCGCCTGTGTCTGCTGTGTACCAAGTTCTGCATCAAGCATTGAGAACCACTCCTAAGAATAGACAGACATGACACCCAATTTCATAACTTATGTATGAGTGAGAGACAGTAATTACTCACATAGTGACTAATAACTCAAATGTTGTGAGAAGAAAAACAACTGTGTTAGGAGAATAGATAGCAGGAGGATTTGACCTGGTCTGCGTGCATGAGAAAGCTTCCCTAAGGAGATGGGACCTAAGGACCTTATAAGCCTGGAGGGGAGAATACGAGCTTTACTGGAAAGGCAATTGGTGGGTGCCAAGGTCCTGAGGTAGGAAGGAGCTGGCGAAGTGCTAGGAAGGGAAGGGGCTAGTGTGGCTGGAGCAAGGAGAGCGAGGGGAGAGGTACAGAGGACTTAGAGATGGAGACAGGGACCACACCCTGCAGGGACTAGGAGGCTAGGGCGAGAATTTCGGTCTTTACTGGTAAAATCCATAGGAAGGGTTTAAAGCAGAGGAGAGACGTGATCAGATTCCACCTTTCTGAACATCATTTTGGCTTCTTTGGGGGGACACAGATGGGGAGTAGTAGAGAAATTCAAAAGATATATATTTAGGTGGTAAAGTGGACAGAACTGGGTGATTGGTTGGATGTGGAGGGCAAGGCTATGCCAAGGATGCCTCCCAGATTTCTGATTTAAAGAACTGGAGGATGCCATTTTTGAGGACTGGGATGATGGAAGAAAGGCAGTTTTGGGAAGAAGACCTTGAGTTTAATTATTCAACTTTCGAGAGCTTCAGTTCCCTCTTTCCTAAAATAGAGATAACATCTGCACCTCATGGGGACTTGGTGAAAATTAAATTAGATCCCAAATGCTAAGCATGCAGAGGGCCCCCAAAGTGCCATGTGTCCCCCCGATCTCATTGGGCCCAGGAAAAGTGGGTGCACAGGCCCCTGATCTCATGACACAGTCCTCTCCTGCACAGCACTTGTCACAGCTGTCATTTCATATTCATCTCTGCGATTCTCCGAATACTGTTTGTCTCATCACCTGATTTTTTTTTTTAAGGAGGTACCGGGGATCAAACCCGAGACCTCGTGCATGGGAAGCAGGCACTCAACCACTTGAGCTACATCTGCCTCCCTCCTCACTGGATTTTAAGCTCCAAAAAGGCAGGGACTGAATATGACTTTGCTCCACATGTATCCCCAACACTCAGCATTGGGATGAAAACATACGACACCACCTCCCCAGAGCTTCATTCCCTCCTACCACCACACACCCACCACAGGTGCACGGGGACAGCCTGCCATGGGTCGTTATTAACCAGGCCATGGCAAGCCACACAGTCCTTCAGATTTCACTGGTAGGAAGCAAACCAACACTCACCCAGAGCCGACCCCAAACCCCTCAGGAAGTTCTTTGGAAATAAGCAGTAGCCGTTCCCTAGCAACACTGCAAGTTGCTGGGCCTGGGGGAGGCCACAGGCTCATTTGCTGCTCTTTTCCACATGCCCCAGTTTCCTATTACTGGCACTGATAAGAACCTGGGTTTTCAAACTGTCCAGTCCTATTATTTGAAGAAGAGTCTGTGAAGCAGAGAGGGAGATCACAGGTAAATAAAATTCAAATTTAATTGAAAACATCATATGAACCATTAGTTTCCACTGCCTCCCTCAGAGAATATTTGTGTGAGCATCTACCCAGCAATAAAACCATATAATTTCGTGTGTTTATTTTCTTTCTTAATTTCCTCCTGTAGTTCTTCTCTCCTAGGTGCTTATGTGGCATTTCATTTCATGCTTGTCATTTTTTTATCACGTTTTATGTCATGTCTTATCTCTGAAGAAGATTATAAACACCTCAAGGGCTATGTGCTGGTTTGAAGCTATATGTACCCCAGAAAGGCATGTTCTCAAATTTTATCTATTCCTAGGGTGTGAGCCCTTTGTAAATAGGACCTTCTGAGGAGTTTATTTCAGTGAAGGTGTAACCCGCCTCCTTCAGGATGGGCCTTAATACTGGAGTTCTTTATAAATAGGATGAATATAGAACAAATGCCATGGAAGCAAGAAGTTGACATCAACTAAACCTAGAAGAGAAGGGAGAGCCCAGCAGATGCCACCATGTGCTGTGCCATGTGGCAGAGGACCCGAGGATCACCAGCAGCCAGTCTTTGGGAAGAATCACCTTGGTGATGCCTTGATTTGGACATTTTTATCAGCCTCAAAACTGTAAGTTAATAAATTCCCATCGTCAAGCCAAACCATTTCATGTTATCTGCTTTCAGCAGCCTAGGAAACTAAAACGGGCTGGAACCAGCCTCTTTTTATTAAGAGTAGAATACATTTTTATTATACAGCATTTTATTTGAAGAAAAAAATGTTTAATGCATTCTCATATTAGAGATTCCTACGGTGGGAAAATAACAATTACTTCATTGCTTTATATTTCTGGACATTTTATTTAAGGACAAAATAAAACAAACACATCTGAAACATAAATCTCAGTTCAGAATTAGTGATCTTTTGAAAGGTCTGCAAGGGGGACCCCTTCCCTAAATGTATTTAGAAGCTCCTCGGGCTTCTTAGGGTTTTGAAATTAGTGAGATCCAGCATTTCCTAATTTTAAAGTTCCCTAGTGGTGGTGGGGAGATGTGTGGGAGCCCTGTATGATGTTATACATGTTTGTTTTGTAAGTTCACAGCATTTATTATACACTTATTGTTTATATATGTGTGATAAACTTCAATAAAATTTTATTTTGGAAAGAACAAAAAACAAACAAATGAAAAGTTCCCTGGGATATGTAACCATCATAGCTGGTATCAACTGTACAAAGGAATTTTAAAAAATTAAATAGAATCTAATTTTCTGCAAAGTCTTTATTTATGAATTGAGTCTTTCCCTTTGTCCAGCATTCCCAGGACAAATATAAAAGAAGTGTGATCACAATGTGTTAAGAGTAATAAAGCTAAGTTCCCATCAACAGATTATAAATGAAAAGGCAAAAGCTCATATACATATATATGTATCATATATAAGGTCAAAGCTTCCACACCATGGCAACAGCTTTGCAGATGCCCACATCATGATAGTTGAAATAACAAAGACCAGCTTGGCAGCTTTCTGTAATGCCTTCCCAGGGACATAGTCAGTAATAACTTGTTCAAGGCCTCATTTACTGTGGACAGTGACTGCTGCAGCTAGGGAGAAGTCCACCACAGAGCAAGAAGCAAAACAAGCTGCTGGAAGCAGGCCCAGGATCAAAATGCGGACAGCCTTCTCGGCAGTCCAGTGAAGAGATGCAGCCTTGGAACTAGCATAGCAGCTAGGGGACAGGTGAACGTGCTGCACTCCTGGGGTAAATTGGTCCTGAAGAAATGCTGAGACATGAGCAGGTCTGATCACTGAGGTTTGGAGAAACAGAGCTCAGCCTCCCTGGGCACTGCAGAGGACACCCAACCTCTAGAGAACCACCATCCTGCTTAGGCCTCAAGTTCATCCTGAAACCGGCTCCTAATGAGGTATCTTGTAAACATACTCAGTAAGTGCTTTTAGCTGATTGATCTGGCAGCTTATATTTGAGAAAGCATGGAACTCATGAAGAAAGGAAAAGGGAATGGAAATAAGGAGTGAACGCTGGGACAGCCCCTCCAGATCACAGAGCGCTAGCACATCAAATTAAAGCCAAGTTGCAGGAACTAGGAAATCCCCAGGTGCCAACCATGAGAGAAGGCAGCAAGACTGAAAGCATCTACTGCTAATCCAGAGGGCAATGTGTTGGATGTGGGCCTGTGGGCCTGTGGCCCTGAACCAGAGCTGTTATCCACCCTAGGACCGAACGAGGGAAAGATTTGCCATATAAACTCCAATGAATGAAGGGGTATAGGATTAGTTTGTGTACACTATCAAAGTTAATTTGGTACAAACACCAAATGAGATTGTTATAGATTTAGGATGTTATATATAAGCCCCATCATAACCACACAAACAAAAAAATCTAAAAACTATACACAAAAGAAAATCTGAAGGGACTCTAAATGATTCACTACAAAAGATTGATTAAACACAAGTAGGCAGTAATGGAAGAAATGAGGGACAAAATAGATATAAGACTTAGAGAAAACAGATAACAAACTGTCAGAATAAGTCCTGCATTATCATGAATTACCTTAAATGTAAACGTATTAAATTCTCCAATCAAAAAGGAGAGATTGGAAGAATTGTTTTAAAAAAACATGTGACCCAACTATACGCTGTTTATCAGAGACTCACCTTAAATTCAAATAGCTTGAAAGTGGAAAAATGGGGGGAAATTCCATGCAAACAGTAACCAAAAAAAAAGAGAGATAGAGAGAGCTGGGGTGGCTATACTAATTGCTTTCGTTTGCTAAATGCTGCCAAAGTAATATATCAGAAATGGGTTGGCTTTTACAATTGGAATTTATTAGGTTAAAAGCTTACAGTTCAGAGGCTGTGAAAGTGTCTAAATCAAGGCATCATCAGGAGACCTTTCTCACCAAACTGCAATATGGGTGATCAGGCACATGTCAACATCATCAAAAGAGGCTCTCTTTCAGAGCTGCAGCTGTGGGCAGTCAGGCACATGACAACATCCAGGCCTAGTTGCCTTCAGCTTCTGGCTGCTCCGTCTGTGGCTTTTCTTTCTCCTGGTTTGTTGATTTCAATTTCTGGAGGCTTCTCTGTCTCTGAGGCTTTTTTCTATGTCTGTAGCTCTTTATTCCTCTATTTACAAAGGACTCCAGCAAGAGGATTAAGACCCACCCTGGTCATGCCCTACTGAAGTGATCTAATAAAAAGGAAAGTCCTTTAACTGAATCTAATAATAATAATAATAATAAAAGTCCCATCTACTATAGGTTCACATGCACAGGAATGGATTGGCCCTAAGAACAGGACTTTCTGGTGTCCACAAAAAAACTCAAACTGCCGCACTAATATCAGATAGAGATTAGTCCAAAACTGTTAGAAAAGACAAAGAAGGACACTATATATTGATTAAAAGGTCAACTCAAGAAAAAAAGATATATCAGTTATAAATATATGCACCTAACAACAGAGATAAAATATATGAAGGAAATATTGGCAGAACTGAAGGAGAAGGAGATTCTACTTTAACAGCAGGGGAATTCAATACACAACTTTCAATAATGGATAGAATATCTAGACAGAAGATCAATGAGGAAAGAGGGGACTTGAACAATAGTATAAGCCAACTAGACCTAACAGACATATATAGAGCATTTCACCCAAAAACAGCAGGATACACATTCTTTTTAAGTGCACATGGATCATTCTTCAGGATACATCATATATAAGGGACAAAAATATCTCCATAAATTTAAAAAGATTGAAATCATACCAAGTATCTTTTACTAATACAATAGAATGTGGGTAGAAACTAATAACAGAGGTAAAGCTAAAAAATTCACAAATATGTGAATATTAACCATACCTTAAACAACCAGTGGGTCAAAGAAAAAAATCACAAGGGAAACTGGAAAATATCTTGAGTTGAATGAAAACAAAAACACAACATACAAAAACTTATGGGAGGTAGCAAAGGCAGTACTCATGGGCAATTTTTAGCTATAAAGCTACCTTTAAAAATAAGGTTCTCAACTCAGTAACCTAACTGCAGACCTGGAGAAATTAGAAAAAAAGAGCAAACTAAGCCCAAAGTTAGCAGAAGGAAGGAAATAATAAAGACTAAAGTGGAGATAAATGAAATAGAGAATAGAAAAACAATAGACTCCCTGAAACCCAAAATTTTTTTAAAAGGTCAATAAAATTGACAAACCTTTAGCTAGACTGACAAAAAAATAAAATGAAAAGGAGACAAGTAACTAAAATTACATATGAAAGTTGGAATATTACTACCAACCTTACAGAAATAAAAAGAATTACAAGAGTATACTATGAACAATTGTGTACCAACAAATTAGGTAACTTAGACGAGATGGATAAATTCCTAGAATCATATACATTTTCTGTCTCAAGAAGGAATAAAAAAATCTCAACAGACCAATAACAGGTAAAGAGATTGAATCAGTAATCCAAAACCTCCCAAAAAGGAAGTCCAGGACAAGATGACTTCACTGGTGCTCTTGATCAAACATTCAAAGAAGAATTAACACCTATGCCTCATAACCTCTTCAAAAATTGAAGAGGAGGGAGGAATTCTTAACTCACCATAACCCTAATACCAAAGCCAGATAAAAACATCACAAGAAAAGAAACTTAGAGACCAATATCCCTTATGCAAAAGTATTCAATGAAATACTAGCAAATTGAATCAAACTGCACATTAAAAGGATTATACACCATAACCATACCATAACTGCATGGGATTTATCCTAGTAATGCAAGGGTATTTCAAAATAGGAAAATCAATCAATTTAATAAGCACATTAATAAAATGAAAGGAAGAAAACCCACATGATCATCTCATGTGATGCACAAAAGGCATTTAACAAAATCCAGCACCCCTTCTTGATAAAACACTTAGAAAACTAGGAATAGAAGGAAACTTCCTCGACATAATAGAGGGCATATATGAAAGCCCCACAGTTAAAATCAGACTTAAGGGAGAAAGACTGACTGCTTAACCTCTAAGATCAGGAAAAAGACAAGGATGCCTATTGTCACAATTGTCATTGAACATTTTACTAGAAGTTCTAGTCAGAGCATTTAGACATGGAAAAAACAAATAAAAGTCACAAAAATTGGAAAAGGAATAAGTAAAGCATTTCTTATTTGCACATGACATATTCCTAAATATAGAATATCCTGAAAATTCCACACAAGGCTAGTAGAGTTAATGAATGAATTCAGCAAAGTGGTGGGGTACAAGATCAACATGCAAAACTCAGTAGTGTTTCTATACACTAATAATGAACAATCTGAAAAGGAAATCAAGAAAAAAACTTCCATTTACTATAGCAACTAAAAGAATCAAATGTATAGGAATAAATTTAGCTAAGGAAGTAAAGGACTTGTATATGGAAAACTACAAAACATTGCTAAAAGAAATCAAAGAAGACTTAAATAAATGGAAGGACATTCTATGTTCATGTATTGGAAGACTAAATATTCTTAAGATGTCATTTCTACCCAAAGCAATTTACAGATTCAATGCAATCACAGTCAAAATTCCAACAGCCTTCTTTGCAGAAATGGAAAAGCCAATCATCAAATTATATGCAATGTTTAAGTGGTCCTGAATCATCAAAACCATCCTGAAAAAGAAGAATGAAGTTGGAGGACTCATACTTCCTGATTTTAAAATTTATTAAAAAGCTACAGTAATCAAAACAGCATGGTACTGGCATAAGGAAAGACATATAGATGAATAGAATAGTTTTTAGACTTCAGAAATAAACCCTCACATCTATGGCCAATTCATTTTTGACAAGGGTGCAAAGTCCACTCAAGAGAAAGAATAGTCTATTCAAGAAATGGTGCTGGGCAACTCTGTGATGAAAATGAGCACCACTGAGTTTACATCTTGAATGGATTGTACAAAGCATGGGACTATACAACACAGGAAATCCAGGGGTGGATGATAGACAGTAGTTAATAGGACAATATGAAAACATTCTCTCATGAACAATAACAAACATATATAATATAGGGTGTTAATAATTGGGTGGATTGGGGGGAAACACACCAAATGTAAGACATGGGTTATAGTTAGTAGTAATATTTTGATGATGCACTTTCATAGTTTGCAACAAATGTTTCATGACAATGCAAGGTATTGGTGGTGGGGAGATGTATGGAAGCCTTGTATGATGATATGCATGCTTGTTTTGCAAATTCACAACTTTTACTATACATCTATTGTTTATGTATGTTCAAGTATGAATGATATACTTCAATAAAATTTTATTTAAAAACAAGAAATGATGCTGGGAAAACTGGATAGCCACAGGTAAAAAAATAAAAGCAGACCCCTACCTCATACCATATAAAAAAATTAACTCAAAATCATTCCCAAAACTTAAATTTAAGAACTGAAACTATAAAACTCCTAGAAGAAAACATGGGGAAACATCTTCAGGAACTTGTGTCATGCAATGGTTTCTTAGACTTCACAGCAAAAGCACAAGCAACAAAAGAAAAAATAGATAAAAGGGACTTCATCAGAATTTTTAAAATTTTGGGCATAAAAGCACTTCATCATGAAAGTGAAAAGACAACCAACAGAAAGGGAGAAAATATTGTGAAACCACATACCTAATAAGTGTTTAATATTCAAAAATATGTAAAGAACATCTATAAGTGAACAACAACAAAATCCACTGAAAAAATGGGCAAAAGGCTTGAATAGACCTTTCTCCAAAGAAGATATACTAATGGCCAATAAGTACAAGAAAAGAGGCTCAACATCCAAATGCAAACCAAAACCACATGAAATAATATTTTGCACACCCTAGAATGCCTGCTCTTTTAATAAAATGGAAAATAATAAGTGTCGGAGAGGATGTGGGGGAAAAGAACACTCATTCATTATTGACAGAATGTAAAATGGTACAGCCGCTGTGGAAAACAGTTTGACAATTCATTGGAAAGTTAAGTGTAAAATTACCATATGGCCCTGAAATCTCACTTGTAGGTACATACCCAAAAGTATGAAAGCAGGGACTTGAACAGATATCTGCATAATGATGTCCGAGAGCGGCATTATGCCCATCAAAAGATGAATGGATAAATGAATGGTATATACACACGATGGTAAATTATTCAGCCATAAAAAGGATTGAGGTTCTGATACATACAACAAAATTAATGAAACAGGACACCATTTTTGTGAAATAAATGTTAACAAAAGGACAAATACTGCATGATTAATTTATATAAAATACCTAGAATGTGCAAGTTCATAGAGAAAGAGAGTGTATCAGAGGTTAGCAGGGCCTAGGGGCAGGTATGAGGAAGACTGGGCAATATTGCTTAATGTTCACCAAGCTTCTGTTTGGGGTGATGAAAAGTTTTGGTTATGGATAGTAGTGATATAAGCACTGAATTATGAATAAAATATTACTGAATGTGTTTAAAACAGGAAATGCTATGTCATATAAATGTTATGATAAATTTTTTTACTGTCTCAAGCAATACTTTTTAAAAACTCAAAAACAGAGAAATAATAAAATAGAATTAAAAAACAGAGAAATAAACGTAAAGGGTTTCCACTAAGTTGCAATATTCTGAGCATCAAAAAGGGAGGTGAAAATTATAATAAGAATTTGAGTCTGTAAAGTGCCGTATATTCTTAGTGATACCCTAAAGAGAAAATTAAGCTGTAATACAAAAATAAGCATGAGTGAATTATGTTTAAGGGACTATTCATATATGTGGGTATTTTCAATATACATATTCATAAAGCATAGGCATTATCTATGTATACAGGAAAGAATAAATTGTGATAATAAATTACAAGTATTTTGTAATTTAAAGAGACTAGAAAACTGTAGGCACATAAAAGCTAAATATAGACATACCATATGACCTGGCAATACCACTGCTAGTTATTTATCCCAAAATATTGAAGGCAGGGACTCGAACAGATATTTGCACACCAATGTTCACAGAAGCATTATTCACATTTGCCAAAAGATGGAAGTAACCCAAATGTTCATCAAAAGATCAATGGATAAACAAAATGTGATATATACTTACAATAGAATATTATGCAGCTCTAAAATGGAATGAAGTTCTGATACCTGTTACAACATGGATGAATCTTGAGAGCATTATGCTGAGTGAAATAAGTCAAACACAAAAAGACAAATATTTCACTTATATGAAATAATTAGAATATGCCGATTCTTAGAGTCAGAAATTAGAATACTAGTTGCCAGGGGCCAGGGTTGGGGTAGGGAATGGGTAGTTATTGCTTAATTTGTACAGGATTTCTGCATGGGGTGATGGAAAAGTTTGGGAAATGAATGGTGGTGAAGGTAGGACAACATTGTGAATGTAATTAACACCATTGAATTGTATATTTGAAAGTGATTAAAATGGGAAATTTTAGATTGTATATATGTTAGCATAATAAAAAATTTAATAAACCATAGAACTATACAACTCAAACAGTGAACCCTAATGTAAACTATGGAGTAATAGTTAATAGTATAATTATAATAATATTATTTCAAAAGTACCACACTAATGTAAGGTGTTAATAACAGGGAAAGTTGTGTGTTTGTGGGGGGAGGGGTATATAAGAACTCTACTTTCTGCATGATTTTTCTGTAAACATCTGTAGCAGTTTGATATTATTTATGAATTCCAAAAAGAAATATAGATTATGTTCGTAAACTGGTTGGATCCTCTAGCGTGATAACCCTTTGATTGTACTAGATTCAGCTGAGATGTCTGATTAAATTATGTTAAGATTAGGGCTGTGATCCAACCACTTCATTAGAGTGCCACTCAGCGTTAAGTCCCAGCCCCCTTGGGGATAAAACAGATGCTCACACAGAAGTAAACAGACAGAGAAGAAGAAGACAGAGGAAGAGAGACAGCTCATTAGACACGGCAGAGACCCCGGGAAGAGAGATGAGCCTGATAGTCTACAGCTGACCTTGTGAAGAGACCTGAGCAGCTGAGCCCAGAAAGAAACAACCTGGGAGAGAGACCATCCTTATACCAGACTACAGCTGAGATTGGAAGAAGCTGGGCCCACAGAGCCTTAAGAGGAAGAAGGAAGGCTGAACCCTCACAGACATCACCCACCATCTTGCTCCAACAAGTGGCAACAGACTTTGAGTGAGAAAGTACCTTTTTTTTTTTTCCAGCTAATATCTCTCATCTCCTTTCTTTTTTTTTT
>JAQZBX010101379.1:0-11261 GCA_029593785.1 Cabassous unicinctus
TTTTTTTAAAATTCCTTTAAGACTTTCTCGTTGCTCTATGGATTATTTAGAAGTATATTGTTTGGTTTCCAAATGATGGGTTATGCCTTTGTTCTGAAATTTGTTACATTGAAATATTTATCAGATTTAAAGGAGGAGCATGCAACATCTTTATGACTGATGAAACTTCAATTTCAAAAATATCTTAATGGCCTTTTTAGGAGGCTGTATTTAAAAATTCAAAAAGAAAGAGGTGGGAAGGAAGGAAGGAAGGGAGGGAGGGAGGGAGGGAGGGAAGTTACTTCAACTTTTAATGCCTCTTTTATGGTGTAAAGGAAAACCAAGGTGTACCCAACTATAACCTTGGCTCATGTTGCAGACAGTCTCAGAAAACCTTTTTAATCCTGCAGGTCAACAGTAGGATCTGCCCTGAATTCCTTGGTGAAAATCTGTTAATATTTAAAGAACAAGGAAGCAGAATTGTGGTTTAAGTCTTGATCTTTCTAAATGTGAGTTTAGAAAGCTCAAATTTTCATTATGTTGGAACATTTCTAATTACAGTGTATCTGAATGAAGGATTTTCTGTCTAAGTGGGCTCAAGTTACAGCACTTCATTCAGTTTCCTGAAAACTATGTTTGCATAATATCCCCTGTGACTCTTCACTCTTTCATACACCAACTTGTTCCCATGGTCCTGCTGGCATACCTCCTGCCCACTTCCAACACGATGTTCTCTTCTACAGCTTAGAAACTGATATGTCTTATAAAAGGACATAGGTGAAGCCCTCTGCAGGGAACTCACTTGTATAAAATATGACATTTTACCTACTGTGTCAGACATACTAGCTTCTCATTTGTTTTAAAATTGATTACTATTGATTCCAAGGCACTACAGCCTCAGATCCTGATGCTATCTCACCCTCCTGAACATAATTTCATACCTCTTCTGCTAGACTCACATAACTTTTGGTTGCAGTGGTAGCGATGTCTGATTATTAAACAGATTTGGAGAAATTGGTACTTATGGGGCACTCTGATTAACTGTTATTGTCATACCTGGGTTAGTCTTTCCTGTTATATTCCAAACAGGCAGTGTACAGATTTGACCTTCATCTTTCAGTTGAAGAATAAGGGAGGAAAAAAAAACCCTAAAATTCTGCAGATTTTTCACTTACTAAGTAGCTGCCACCTGAACAGCTTTTCTGGGAGTTTATTTCATGCGTTGTTATTTTGGTAAAATTAAACAGCTTTCAATTCACTATAATCCCAAGGAGTCCAGAAACTCATTTCTATCATTGTCATTGTTTTGTTTATCCTTTATGGAAAATTGTAATTCCTGGAGCTGTTTCAATCCCCAGTATCTCTATTTTATTTGTTGTTCTAAGCTCTTGAAAAGGACAAATATGATTATACTTTGAAAATGGTAAATATGACTTATACATTCATACCTGCTATAATTATCCCCCAGTAAATTCATTAGAGACTTAACTCTCCCCCAGTTCTATGATTCCCCCATTCCTAGCCCAATCTAGCTTTCAGCCAGGCAGAACCAGTGCTATTTATGAACCAGTGCTATTTATGTTAATAGGTGGGGTTCATCAGCATAAATTGCTTTGGGGTGCCCCTCAGTGTGTGAGATGCTGTATTTAATGTTATGATTTGTAACAAACAACAGAGGCACTAGATGATTTAGCTGCCGGTACTTGGTTATTGCCACAAGGGAGCTGAGGGGCTTTTAAATAAACTATGTATGATTCCTCACATGAGATGCTATTTAAGTGCTACACGACAGGCAAGTGCACTTAAAGGAAGCCCAATGCATCACATAGCCAACTAGAAATTAGCTCCCAGAACATGGCTGGCTGAAGCAGCACTGGACTCAAAGACCTTAACAGAACAGGGGGCAATGGAAAGTGGGGGAGGGCCAAAGAAACATGCGCCACAGATGCAAAGATTCACAGGGATTTTGGTGCTTGGTAAAGTGATGAAACATAGGCAGGAAAAGAAGTTTTTGAGGGAGAATGGGAACTTAATTAGATACAAAGATACAAATCACGAAAGCACACTGGGGTGAAGTCCATATGAAAATTTTTTAAAAATTATGACTGCACAATGGGAAATTTTCTCATAATTGGCCATGAAAGATATTGATACTGTACCTCACCAAATCACATTAATGATCCCAGCATTTTTCACTTGCACATGCACTTATGTTTTATTTACAATAGCTGCTCAATATGCTTGTAAATTTATGGCCTTCTAATGGTCTTTAAAATTGGAATGCCCAAATACAAGATTAAGACACAAAAATCAGTAGCATTTCTCTACACTACTGATGACCAATCTGAGGAGGAAATCAGAAAAAAAATCCCATTTATAATAGTGACATTTATAAATATAATCAAATATTCAGGAATAAACCTAACCAAGGACATAAAGGACCTGTATTCAGAAAACTACAAAACATTGCTAAAAGAAACCAAAGAAGACTTAAATAAATGGAAGGACATACCATATTCATGGACTGTGAGACTAAATATCATTAAGATAGCAATTCTACCCAAACTGATTTACAGATTCAATGCAATCCCAATAAAAATATGAACAGCCTTTTTGCAGAAATGGAAAAGCCAATTATCAAATTTATTTGGAAGGGTAAAGAGCCATGAATAGCCAAAAATATCTTTAAAAAGAAGAATGAAATTGGAGGACTCTCACTTCCTGATTTTAAAACATATTACTTAACTACAGTGGTAAGAACAGCACGGTACAGGCATAAAAGTAGACAGATTGACCAATAGAACCGAATCGAGAACTCAGAAATAGGCCCTCACATTTACAGTCAAGTTATTTTCAGCAAGGCTGTTAAGCCCACACAGGTGGGCCAGAACAGTCTATTCAGCAAACGGTGTTGGGAGAACTTGATAGCCTTATCCAAAGGAATGAAAGAGGGCTGCTATCTCACATCTTACAGAAAAATTAACTCAAAATGGATCAAGGACCTAAATATAAAAACTAGAACCATAAAACTAGAAGAAAACATAGGAAAGCATCTTCAAGATCTTGTGTAAGCTGTAGTTTCTTTAAGTTTACACCCAAAGCATGAGCAACAAAAGAAAAAATAGATAAAGGAGACTTCCTCAGAATTAAACTTTTCTTCTCAAAAGACTGAGACTTTGAGTAGGCAGCCTACTCAATGGGAGAAAATATTTGGAAACCACATATCTGATTAGTATTTGATATCCACGTTATATTAAGAGATCACACAACTCAATGATAATGACAAGCAACCCAATTTAAAAATGGGCAAAAGACTTAAACAGACACATCTCCAATGAAGAAATACAAATAGCCAAAAAACACATGAAAAAATGTTCAGCATCATTAGCTGTTAGGGAAATATAGATCAAAACTATGAGATACAATTTCATACTTTATGGAATGCCATTAAAAAAAAAAACCAGAAAATTACAAGTGCTGGAAAGGACATGGAGAAACAGGAACACTCCTTCACTGTTTGTGGGAGTTGTGCAGGCTCTGTGCAAGACAGTTTGGCAATACTCAGGGGGTGAATATAGAACTGCTGTATGATGCAGCAATACCATTACTAAGAATGCATTTAGAAGAATTGAAAGCAAGGACATGAACTAACATTTGCCACCGATGTTCATAGCAGCATTATTTATAATTGCTAAAATATAGAAACAACCCAAGTGTCCATCAGCTGATGACTGGATAAACAAAATGTGGCATAGACATACAATGGAATACTATTCAGCTGTAAGAAAATAACGAAATTGGGATACATATGACAACATGGATGAACCTAGAGGATATTATGTTCAGTGAAATAAGCCAAATGCAAAAGGACAAATATTATATGGTCTCACTACTATGAACCACATTCAGTGAGTAAAATCATGGAGGTAAACTCTAGAGTATAGGTTACTAGGAAATAGAAGGTGGGTTGAGAATGGGAGAAGATGCTTAATGTAGCATTATTAATTAGGTTACTTGTAAAAGTGTGGAAATGAATAGAGTTGAGAGTAACACATTATCGTGAGTATACTAACACAGTTGATTTATAAGTGTGATGTGGCTGAAAGGGATAGTCTGTGGAAATAAATGAAAATGAAAGCCCCTGAGTGTACACTTTGAATTGATTGTACCATGCATGAGACTGTATAACGCAAGGCATCCAGTGGTGGATGATGGATTGTGGTTAACAGGACAAATATGAGAATGTTTTCTCCTAAACAATAGCAAATGTATAATACTAATATAGGGTGTTAAAAATTGGGTGGATTGGGAGAAAAATACACCAGATGTAAGTTATGGGCTATAGTTAGTAGTAATATTTTTACAATGCTCCTTCACAGTTTGTAACAAATGTTTCACAACAATGCAAGGTGTTGGTGGTAGGAGATGTATGGAAGCCTTGTATGATTATATGCATGTTTGTTTTGTAAATTCACAAATTTTACTATACATTTATTGTTTATGTATGTTCATGTATGAATGATATACTTCAATAAAATTTCTTTTTTAAAAAATTGGTAGAGACAACCAGCAAGATGGTGGCAGAGTAAGGAGCTCCTAGAGTCAGCTCATGCTACAGGGTAGTTATTAATCTCCCAGAGCTATCTAAAGCACCTGGCTGGGGCTCCAGAACACCAGAAGAGCATCCTGCAACATCCTTGAAAGAATGAAAGGAGGAGACTGCCCATCTGCAGAGAAAATTCATGAGTAGAGCACTCCACACTGTGGAGGATGGTGCCTATCCTCTACTGGCGGCTCAAGCTGCCTCAGGAGCTATTGCCTGGCTGGATTTGGAAGTTCCACTTTCCAAAAATGGGGAAGGAAGAGTCGGTTGGGCAACAACTTCAGCTACTGATTAGTAAATTCGGCAGGCTAAAGAATAATCCTAAGAACAGCTAAAGTTTGAACCTGTCCAAGTCAGAAAGAGGCAGGTAGCCGTCATTTTAACTCTGCCCCTGGCATGAGGGGAAGCAGGGCTGACTGAAAATCACAGTGCTGGTAGGGACAGGCTTCTTTCCATCCAGATTGGATTGCAGCTCTAGCCTAAGCCCCAGCCTCACCTCTGGCAGGGAGGACACTGGCTGGACCTGCGCCAGCCTTTCCAGGAAAATCCAGGCCACACCGCAGAGGCTGGGGATCATCCTAGTCTGGCAGCGCAAGCTGCCTTAGGAGCTATTCTGTGGCTAGAGTTGGAAGCTCCATTTCCCATAAAACAGGGGAGGAAGAGACGGTTGGCCACTGACTTCAGCTACTGATTAGTAAATTCGTCTGGCTAAAGTATAACCCTAAGAACAACTAAAGTTTGAACCTGTCCAAGTCAGAAAAAGGCCAGTAGGCTCCATTTTGACCCCACCTCCAGCATGAGTGGGAGCAGCACTGACTGAAAATCACAGTGAGGATAGAGACCGGTTTCTTTCACCCAGATCAGACTGCAGCCCTAGCCTAGGCCTCAGCCCTGCCTCTGGCAGGGAAGAAGCTGGCGGGCCCTGCACCAGCCTCTCTGGTTAACTGTATGAACATTTGGCTGGCACAGACTGAATAGTCTGAAGTCTACTGGGGCAAGTGTGGTCATTTTTGACACACAGCATAGATTGCTGCCCACACCAGCTCCCTTCCTACTCCAGGCAAGGGAGGAAGGAGCGTGACGTTTCATCAGCCTTTCTGGGAAACTATAGTCTAGGCCTGCATGACTTGTATTATTACATACAGCTGTGGCTCTGTCCCTACTCCTGCAAAGGAGAAAGGTGGGAGAAGCTTCCTTGGTCCTTGGGGGCTCTGCACCAGCATCTCCAGTTAACTGCAGGTACATTTGGCTGGCACAGACTGAATAATCAGAAGTCCACTCGGTCAACTGTGGTCATTTTGGACCCACACAGCATAGATTCCTGCAGCTTTATCCCCACCCCAGGCAGAGGAGAAAGGGGCGTGAAGCTTCATCAGTTTCTCTGGGCAACAACAGTCTACCTGCTTGACTTGGATTGTTACATATGGCTATGGCTCTGTCCCTACCCTTGGCAAAGGAGAAAGTTAGGAGAAGCTTCATTGGTCCCTGGGGTAATGAGGGCAGCTTAAGCCTCCACAGCTTACAGCTCCAACTACATCCTCTCCTCCTCCTACACAACCAGCAAGGGAGAAAGGACAAGAAAATCCTAAACTAAAGAGAGAAACTTCATGCAGAATAAATACATCTAGTAAGCCAGATGCCAAGACACCAACAAAAAATTACAATCCAAACCAAGAAACAGGAAGATATGGCTCAGTTAAAGGAAAAAGATAAGCCTCCAGATGACATAAAGAAGTTGAGGCAACTAATCATAGATGTTTAAACAAGTCTCCTTAATAAATTCAGTGAGATGGCTAAAGAGATTAGGGATATTAAGAAGACATTGGATGAGCACAAAGAAGAATTTGAAAGCATACATAGAAAAATAGCAGATCTTATGGGAATGAAAGGTGCAATAAATGAAATTAAAAATACACTGGAATCATATAACAGCAGATTTGAGGAGGCAGAAGAAAGGATTGGTGAGCTTGAAGACATGGCCTCTGAAAGCAAACATACAAAAGAACAGATGAAGAAAAGAATGGAAAATTGAACAAGTTCTCAGGGAACTAAACGACAACAAGAAACATGCAGACATATGTGTCATAGGTGTCCCAGAAGGAGAAGAGAAGGGAAAAGGGGCAGAAGGAATATTTGAAGAAATAATGGTAGAAAATTTCCCAACCCTATTGAAGGACATAGATTTCTGTGTCCAAGAAGCACAATGTACTCCCATCCATATAAATCCAGATAGACCAACTCCGAGAAACATACTAACCAGAACGTCAATTGCCAAAGACAAAGAGAGAATTCTGAAAGCAGCAAGAGAAAAGCAATGCATAATATATAAGAGATACCCAATAAGATTAAGTGCCAATTTCTCATCAGAAACCATGGAGGCAAGAAGACATGTATGATATATTTAAGATACTGCAAGAGGAAAACTTCCAGCCAAGAATCATATCTGGCAAGATTGTCTTTCAAAAATGAGGACAAGTTTAGAATATTCACAGATAAACAGAAACTGACAGAGTTTGTAACCAAGAGACAGGCCTTGCAGGAAATACTAAAGGATATGATACAGTCTGAAAAGAAAAGACAGGAGAGAGAGGCTGGGAAAAGAGTCTAGAAATGAAGATTATATCAGTAAAAGTAACTAAAAGTCTCAAAAGAGTGGTGAAAATAAAATATGACAGATAAAAGCCAAAGGTCAAAATGGGTGGAATAAGAACTGCCTTTATAGTAATAACATTGAATGTTGATGGCTTAAACTCCCCAATCAAAAGACACAGACTGACAGAATGGATAAGGAAATATGAGCCACCTATATGCTGTCTGCAAGAGACTCAACTTAGACCCAAAAATACCAATAGATGAAAGTGAAAGGCTGGAAAAAAGATATTCCACACATGCAATAACTTAAAAAAAAAAAGCCAGAGTAGCTATACTTGATGAAATAGCTTTAAAAGACACTATTAATGCTCAATCTGAGGAGAAAGTCAGGGAAAAAAAATTCTATTTATAATTGCAGCTAAATAATCAAATATTTAGGATTAAACTTAACCAATGATATAAAGCACTTATATTCAAAAACTACAATGCATTGTCAAATGAAATTTAAAAAGACCTAAATAATTGGAAGAACATTCCATGATCATGGATTGGAAGACTAAATATCATTAAGATGTAAATTCTACCCAAATTGATATACAGATTCAATGCAATCCTGATAAAAATTCCACCAGCATTTTTAAAATAAATGGAAAACACGATTATCAAATTTATTTGGAAGCATAAGGGGTCCCGAATAGCCAGAATATCTTAAAAAGGAAAAGCAAAGTTGGAGGAGTCTCACTTCTGGACTTTAAATCATATTACATAGCTACAATGGTTAAAAGAGCATGGTACTGGCATAAAGACAGACACACAAGCCAATCTAACCACATTGATAGTTCAGAAACAGACCCTCACAACTATGGTCAAGTGATTTTTGACAAGCCTGTCAAACCCACCCAGCTTGGGTAGAACAGTCCATTCAACAAATAGTGCTGAGAGAACTGGATATCCATAGCCAAAAGAAATAAAGAGGATGACTATCTCATACCTTATACAAAAAATTAATTCAAAATGGAGCAAAAACATAAATATAAAAGCAAGAACCATAAAGCCTCTAGAAGAAAATGTAGGAAAATATCTTCAAGACCTGGTGGTAGGTGATGGATTCTTAAAGGAGATAAGAGGAGGACTGAGATGGTTGACTGATGCTTAATGTATGTAGAAGTTTTAATTAATTTTACTGTAAAAGTGTGGAAATGTATAGAGTTGATGGTAACATATTATAGTGAATAACAGTTGGTTTATAAATGGGAATGTGGCTGGAAAGGGTAGTCTAGGGATGTAAATGCCAATTGAAAGAAAGCTTAGAGAATAATCTAGGGACTAAATAACACAGCAAACCCAGAGGTGGATTAGAATTGTGGTTGATGGTACAGATGCAAGAGTGTCCTTTGTGAGCTACAACAGATGTACATCACTATTGCAGGGTGGTGGGAATGTGGAAAAGCATGTGAAAAATACAAATGGAGTGACCTATGGTTAACGGCAATACTGTAATATTCTTGCATCTATGCCAAAGTTGTATTATGTTGATAATGGGGGAGTATGGAAAAAGTGTGCCAAATGTACATTGTGGACCATGGTTAGTGATAATAGTCTGATGATATTATCTCATAATCTGTAAAAAATGTTCACCATGGTGTGGTGTGTTGATAGAGGGGGTTTGTATGGGAATTCTGCACATATGCATGATTGTTTTGTAAGTTCACAACTTCTGTAATAAAAATATATTTTAAAAAATAATAGAGTGATTTGGGGGAAAAATATACCAAATGTAAGGTATAGTTAGTAATATGATTTTGACAATATTCTTTCGTAATTTGTAACAAATGCCTCACAACAATGCAAGGTGTTGGTGGTGGGTTGATGTATGGGACCACTGTATGATGTTATGCATGTTTGCTTTGTAAGTTCACAACTTTTACTCTACAGTTATTGTTATTCATGTATAAATGATATAAAAAATAATAATAGTGTGGGTTGGGGGAAAAATAAACCAAATGTAAGATATAGTAAGATATAGTTAGTAGTAAGATTTTGAGGATGCTCTTTCATCATTAGTTTAAAATGTTTCACAACAATCAAGGTATCGGTGGTGGGGTGAGTTATGAGAGCCCTGTATGATGTTATATATGTTTGTTTTGTAAGTTCACAACTATTACTATACACTTATTGTTTATGTTTGTTTATGTATGAGTGATATACTTCAATAAAATTTTAAAAAAGAAAAAAATTTGGAATGCCTGAGTGAAAATGAAAATATCAGTTGGTTACTTTTGCTATCTCTTTGTATTCAAGTTAATATTTTTAATTTCCAAGATCAAATTGTCATACCAATTCTTTAGTTGTCTTACTATCTTAAGATATATTTAGATTTCTTGCTATATAACTTTTATGTAATCTAAATATCTTTAAAAAATAAAAAATTATTAAAAAATAAATTTCTTGCTGATTTTAGAGCCCTTGTTGTTTTCTTCCTATTTCTTGACTTATTTCACTTAAACTATAATACTTGGCAGAGATTCATGCTTACTCATTTATGCAATCTCTTCATTTTTGATGAAGTATCGTCCCTTGAAATTACTTCTTTTTCCTCGTTTCTTAGTTATGTAGCCCTCTCTATACATATGTTCTTTTTGCTCTAAAAATTACAATCTCTTGAGTATCCAACTAAAGAGCAGGGTTTCTACTTATAATGCCACTCAGTTCTCTGTCTATGCTGTAACATTTTATGCACTGCTCTGTAGTTATTTATCTCTCTCTCCCCCTGACTAGAAAGTGAGTTCTTTGTGTCAAGGGCCTTATCTCTGTACCCTGAGAGCCCTGTGCAGTGTCTGATATAAAACAGCCACTCAGAGAAAGGACTAAATGTATTTTGAAACTTATAACTTTGTACATATATTAACATTTAAAATCAGGACTTCCATTCCTACTGTACATAAGGTGTTCTGCATCTGTGAGCTTGGGCACGTGACAAGTTTACATTGAAAACAAGCTTTCTGAACTTCAGTATTAGGAGAAAGAATGGAAAGAGGAGGGGAGTTAATGGTATTATATGGCACATATTTCTGTCCAATGAGGGAAACTCATCTTTAGCCAGAACTTCAAAGAAAAATACTTTCTTTCCATCAAAAGGAGTTTACAACTCTCCTGACTCTCCCATAGTTCATTAGAGGATGGAAAGGCATTTAGAGATCAATATATAGAGCACTCAAAAAAAAGAAGTAGCAGTCACAGCATCCCCAAAAAAAGGAGAGCCATTCCTTGGGTAATATGCAAAGCAGGCATCTAGCATTTTCAGAGAGAATTGAAAGAAAGGCTATTTCTATATACATTTATTGAGAAATTTTTCAGGTGAACGTTGGTCAATTTTAAAAACAAATACAACAGGAAGTTCTGACTTGAACAAGGGAACACCCACAAACTAATGAATGATAAAATTAGCACAGGGCTCTCAGAACAGGATGAACACAGCTTACACACACTAGAAAACAAGACCCATATATAACTGCGGGAGGTTTCTACCAATTTTAAGATTCGGGGGGTACCCCATTGAATAAAATTCTTGTAAATATACTTGCTTAAGGAAACTTCTTATTAAAATTACTTGTAATCCTTATTTCAGAATTTTGATTGAATCATCATCATTCGATCTTTCTTACCATTATAAAGTTCTGTTTGAAAGTACCCTCTTAAGAACTATTGGATGGAGGAGTGGATATGGCTAAAGCGGTTGAGAACCCATCTTCCACATGGAAGTCTCATGTTTGATTCCTCGTGTCTCCTGAAAAAAACAAAAACAAACAACAAGCAAAACAAACAAAAATTCCCAGGAAGGGAAGTGGATGTGGCTCAAACAATTGAGCTTCCACCTACCACAGGGGAAGTCCGTGGTTCAGTTTCTAGTGCCTCCTAAAGAAAACAATGAGCTGGCACGATGGGAAGGCATGGCAAGTTGACACAACAAGATGATGCAACAAGAGATACAAGAAGAAAAAACATAACGAGAGACACAACAAAGCAGGGAATGGAGGTGGCTTAAGCAATTAGGCACCTCCCTCCCGTATCAGAGGTTCCGGCTTCA